>JAVQJS010007287.1:0-15911 GCA_036024795.1 Galaxias rostratus | reverse complement strand
TCTTTTATTCTCCTCTGTGTCTGTCTCTCCCTTTCTCTTCATCCATCTCCCACCCGCACACACACACACACACACACACACACACACACACACACACACACACTTTTTAAATGCTAAACACATATCGGAAAACGTATAACCCTTTGCGTGTGCGAAAACAACCTAACAAGGTTTTACGGAACAAAATTCTCAATTTGCTCAAATCAATTTGCTATCTAATTTTGTCATGTCAGCTGACCAGCTTATCTCATTTTTATTATTTCAATAAATTGCCTGCTCTAGATATTTTATCAAAGACCAAAGACATTTAATTACATATTTTGTGTTTGTGAGTGTGTGTGTGTGTGTGTGTGTGTGTGTGTGTGTGTGTGTGTGCGCGTGAGTAAAGTGGGTGTTATCAGAATTCCACCATAAGATAGTTATGATCTTTGCGTCGGACCTCCGCCTTAACCGAAGATGAACTTTAGAAACCCAGCCAGTTGTTAATCAGGCTCCTTAAGGATTATGTCGCTAATTCTTTAAAGTAATTTACATATCTTGATGTATCTCAGACTTGTCTTCTATTTCCGTTGGAAAGGATTTTGGCATCCGAAGCTGCTGCTTTGAGAGAGAGGTCATTCAGGAACACGCCCAACCCACGCAGTGCAACTACACCGAGCAGGATTGCAGTGACCTTCCGCGTGAGTGCGCACTGCATTCCCGCTCTCTGATAGCAACACATGTTTCCATGGCTGCCTGCGGTTCGTAGATCTCCGCAGGGAGCCGGTGCTCTGCCGGTTGAGGAACGAGAGTGAGACCCAAAAAAAGAAAAAGGAGTTCCTCGCGCGTCTGAATGGGAAGGGCGTCTAAATGTCTCTGTGCTCTGGGGCTACCTCGCCGTGACCGACAGGCACCTTGGCGGTCAGTCTGAAGCCGTCACAAACCGTCGCCGTGTGCCTCGTCAGATGGAGTCGGGGACTCTCTGGGCTCCCGACTAGACGTGGCCGGGCTCCCCTGTCTTGGCACAGACAGACAGAGACAGGCAGGCAGGCAGACAGGCAAGCAGACAGGCAAGCAGACAGGCAGGCAGGCAGGCAGGCAGGCAGGCAGGCAGGCAGGCAGGCAGGCAGGCAGGGAGACAGGCAGGGAGACAGGCAGGCAGGCAGGCAGGCGGGCAGGCAGGGAGAGATGGTGGCAGAACATCAAAGCGCTAGGTAGCACCCAGGGCTCCGGGACGACCTCGGGAACAGCCTGTCACACTGTGTTTTCAGGTCAGCCCTGAGCATATGGCGGTGCGGCATCAGGGCTCAGCGCGCCACACGCCATGGCTCCAGCAGAAGGTAGGATCCAAGGGTCCCGGCAGGGGGATGAAGGCTCCTTCTGAAGCTTACCCACCAACAGAGCTCTAGCTCTGGGGCTGAGCTCAGTGCAAACCCAGCCCTCCTTCAACCACCACAAGTGAAGTCTGACGTCAGACACGGCTCTCGTCATGTCAAAAATACAGCTAGTCCCTGTTAAGCTCATGTTCATTCTGAAACTATCAACTGGGCCTTTGGTGGCATACTGTACCTTTTAATGTCTTGAGGGACGGGCTTTGAAACCTTAATCGGGTAGAGAAATAAATGTGGCTTTGGCCTGATGGTTTCCCTGCTCTTGGGGATGCTGTGTGTTTAGTGGAACGTGTCTCCCGAGGAGGGTGCGTATCGCATCAGTCTGCAGAAAACGCGCCGTTCCGACTGATACATTAAACCCACACAGACTTATGTGCTGCTGCAAGACCCAGCCGTCGCTGAGCCCAGTGATATGTATCTGTTTGACCTCATCCCTAATGACAGAAGCAACAAATAAGCCAAAGGCGGCCAGTGTTTACTGTGAAAGACGGGTATGGATCTAGCCAAATAGATGTGTAGGATCTGTGGCTAAGTCCTTGATCCGTAAGTCAAGGTTGGTTCCAAAGGCAGCATTACTGAGTCTGTGCCGGTGTATTTCACTATTTACCCGCGAGTCATGTACCCTTCACTTCAAAGTTAAAGACCTGTCTTCTCACAGATTTCCCACACACGGCTTCAAATGTACACGTCCTTTTTGGCCGAGTGAAAAACATGTGGACTTTTTGACATTTTCATCTGCCAAGTGTTTCCCTCGCTATGTGTTGCAGTTCTTTTCTGTGCGCGGTACAGTTATTTTAGAGACCAGTCATAGCTTTCATACGTGAGTCACGCTTCACACCGCGTTGGCTGGGATATGATCACCAAACTCCTGGTCCTATCAAAGTTCGGGTAATCAATGCCGAGGAGAATGGAAGCCAACAAAATTGTTCTCGGAACAACGGGGGCCTGAATATAGATCTGTTTGTAACTTAACCTTTTTTTTCTGTGGGTTCAGTGTGGCAATTGAACATCTTTGAGCTTCTCGGATATTAGCATTCGCTTGTTATTGCTGCGGCTGGCGGCCACTTCTATTTTTGGCAGGGCAGACCTGGCAGGCAACGGTAGAGCTCGAGCAACAATCTAGTGGTATTTCTTCTCTCCGGCTCCCAGATAAAAGAGAGAGAGAGCGAGAGAGAGAGACCGGTACACACCGTACCCTCTCAGTGGAGGCATCTGTTCTTTGTTCTGAGGTCCAGCTAAGTGCCTGTTGACCTACTTATGCGGAGGTGCTTTTTCAAGTGTGCCGAGAAAAGGCCGCGTTTTAGATTTGTTATGAATAGAGAATTAGGTATCCGCTTCACTGGCACGGTGAGGCTGCGTCTGCTTTTATTCTTTCCCATCCTCCGGCGTGGCTGAGTCCACTAGCAGCACAGGCAGGCCTTCCACCATTGTAACACTCTCCTTCCTCAAGACAATGCGTGTCAGCTATGCCCGACGCTATTTTAAAATTCAATTTTAGGCACATTATTCTGGTGCAAATGAACAGTGATGCACTCGTAGGACTATATAGAGGCCACTAATACATTGTGGATATCCCGGAGGAGGTTACAGATAGCTTCCAACAGTGAGTGAGGGGGTGTTGACACACCTGTAAGTTGGCTCTGTCTCCTGAAAGGTAACACGACCGTGTTGGAATGCAGCCGGAGAGAGACTGCTGGGTAAAGTCCAGGCTGCCTTGGCTCAGTGGTTCTAGGGTAGATACCTTCTGTCCCCCGGGAATAGAAAGCATCTCTGCAATATGGCATCTCACGATGTATTCACAACGATTTGATTTTAACAGATTGCAGCAGGGAGTTTTTTTTCGTCTGTGCTAGTGGATAACCTCACGTCTAATATTAGGTCAGGCTGTGACTAATGACACAATTTGCTGTGTTCACATGTTGATTAAGAAACCAGGCCATGGTTCCCATGGTGATCGTGTGACGCCGGCCTCAGTAGATGGTCTCTGGATGCCTTCCCTATTGTCCTGAAGTGTCATTGTGCCAGAGCTCGTGTTCAGCTGAGTGGTTGGGTTTTATCTAAATCCCCACCAGACCCACGTTCCTTCTGTGTATTCTGTGGGTAAACCTCTGCTTAAGACCTTGACCACAGTCATTTTCCAATAGCAGAGTTACTGCATTCACCCAACACTGTTTTGGGATTTGAAGTCCCAGAGTCCCAGCCCGGCATTAATATGTTGTCACTCTGAAAATACTTGTTTTTCTGTATTGACTTTGTGCCATCTCCTACCCTGACCCCTATGCTTTTCCCTTGTATAACAATTATTCCCCACACTTTGTGAAGCATACATGTTTATAAATAATCCTTAAGAAATTGCTTTTTGGATTGTCGCATTTTGTTGCATTTTTTATCCTCTTTGGTCACCGTCAGCCAGAATTGCTTTTTGGTAGAAAAGAAGTGTCAATTAGACAAAGCGAATTGAACCTCCGGGTGGTAGCGGTTCTTCATAATGTAGCTGTTGGACGTAGGATTCATAAAATAGCATCTATGCCAATGCTAATGCGTTAATGCCAATGCACTCCCTCTGGATGTGACAAAAGCCGGAAAACTTATTTCAGAAAAGGTTTTGGTTCTTGCGTCACCATATCGACGATGTTGTCTGCGGGGGCTTGGCTCTTGACAAACATTTCAAATGTCTAACCAGGTGAGAGGAAAGAGGGCTGCAGGTCTGGAGAGAGGAAAGAGGAGTGCAGGCAAAGTGAGGGGAAAGAGGAGTACAAGCCAGGTTAGCAGAAAGAGGAGTGCAGACCAGGGGAGAAGAAAGAATGCAGACCAGGTGAGAGGAAATAGGAGTGCAAGCAAAGTGAGGGGAAAGAGGAGTACAGACCAGGTGAGGTGAAAGAGGAGTGTAGACCAGGTGAGAGCAAAGAGGAGTGTAGACCAGGTGAGAGGAAAGGGGAGTGTAGACCAGGTGAGAGGAAAGAGAAGTGTAGACCAGGTGAGGGGAAAGAAGAGTGTAGACCAGGTGAGAGGAAAGGGGAGTGCAGACCAGGTGAGGGGAAAGAAGAGTATAGACCAGGTGAGAGGAAAGGGGGTGTAAACCAGGTGAGAGGAAAGAGTAGTGTAGACCAGGTGAGAGGAAAGAGGAGTGCTGACCGGGTGAGGAGAAAAAGGAGTGTAGACCAGGTGAGAGCAAAGAGGAGTGTAGACCAGGTGAGGGGAAAGAAGAGTGTGGACCAGGTGAGAGGAAAGAGGAGTTGAAGTTAAAGTTTCAAGTTTCTTTGTCATACGCCATTAACACAGGGCCAACATGCACTGAAATGTGCTGGACGAAAGACGGTCCAAAGAGGAGGAGTGCAGCCCAGGTGAGAGGATCTATGTCAGGCTCCCTCTACTTCCTCCTCCAACACAAAGGTACGACGTCGCATTGAAACCTGTGCAGCGTCAGAGTAGTAGCGCGCAGTGGCTCCGCGGGTTTCGGTTGTGGGCTGAAATGTTTTCCAACAACCCATTGTGTGCTCCCCCGCTGGGCTGACCAATTCCTCACCCGCCTCAACCACTGTAACACGAGAAGCCTTTTTAAAAGAGGGAAAATGCAGGTCAAACATGTAACGTGGCCGAACATTTCGCTGACATTTCTTCTGTGAAAGGTGAACTATTTAACCGACACTATCAACCCGTTTTGGGTTTAACTTTGTTGGAGAGGGCGTTACGGTATGAACGTGCATATTCTTCTAGTGCAATGTCAAAAGTGACTGCAGTGGTGAGACCGGTTTGAAGCTGTTACTATGAACACTAATCATTCCACTTCACATGGATGTGGCGCCCTGAAGGGGACGCGGCAGTCGACTTCAAATGGCGCCTGACACTCAGCGCCTGTCCCCAGGTGACGGTGAATCCCCTCTTCAATCTCCGCAGCGCACTCTGGCTTCTCAACTGCCGATTATTTCCCAGAGAGGGAACAAGTGCTGGACTCTCTCTATCTCTCTCTCTCTCTCTCTCTCTCTCTCTCTCTCTCTCTCTCTGTCATTGGGGCTGCCACCCAAACACTAGAGCCTTCCTCATTCAATTTACAGATGGCTGTACCTCATTGGGTTTCAGAAAAGCTCTCTGTACTGTATGGAGTAACATACAAGGTTGGATATTTTTCCTTGATATGACCGGCTGACGTGTTGAGAGAGCAAAAAATAACGGAGTCCATCTTTTGGGCCCCTGTTGGCGGTGCCCTTGAAAATACATTGTCTAACGTTGATGCACTACTGCTGTTTTTTTCCACTTGCCAGCATTGTGCTTACTTACCACTGTTAGGTTCATCCACTGTGTTTACCTCCAGATCCATTGCCACTGAGAGAAGTTTCTCTTCGAAAAGGAACGTCTGTCCGCAGAGGACATGGCCTGGGATCACCTAACCAAATCAGCCCTCACGGTCCTCCTACCCAGCCGCGATAAATGTGGTGGGAAAGAGTGATGGAATGTTATCAGACGTGGGGAGGCGTTGAGCCAAGGCAGACAGGCAGTGCCCTGTCTCCTTTATCTTCAGCATGGCTCGTAGGATTTCATCCGATGGATTCTTTACGCTGTCTATAAAGCCGCCCCTTGAAGATCCCTTTTTCCCTCCACACAGCTTGAGACCGACACTAAGAAGGATTGGTGTAAACAGGCATTGGTTTTTTTCCACAAGACATCCCTAAAACATCAATAAAAACAGTGTGACGTCAGGTGCCCTCAGTGCCTGGGGTTTAAATTGTTGCTTTGCCCGAGTTCTCATCTTCGCTCAAACAGCTTTGGAACCAATCACATCTTGAAGGGAGAGTTTCATTCTCACACAGAATTCACTCGTCCAACAGGGAACCTCTTTTTGTTTTTCAACTCAGGTCAGGGTGTTTTTAGCGCAGCTATTTGCCAGAGAATTGGGTGGGGAAGGACAGTTGAAGAAGCTAATGACGACAGTCTGTCCCTGTCACTCCAATGGCTCTTTGTTGATCGCCTGTGATGCCATCAAAAGCGTACACATATTTTGACATAACGTCAACACCTGCTGTCCGTGGGATTGGTATCTGTTTTACTCCTGCCTCTAGGAGCTCCGTGTGTGGGTCTGCTGATGTGCACGCTCTTAAACCTGTATTAATGATGGTCTCTCTCTCTCTCTCTCTCTCTCTCTCTCTCTCTCTCTCTCTCTCTCTCTCTCTCTCATTATCCTTTCTCCCAGGGCTCTGGGGGAACGGAGGAGAACTCCACCTCTGGCCCAGCAGCAAGCACACAGCCTGGGACGCGGTTCAGCTTCGTCCAGGAACACTTCCAGGCGCAGTACAAGTAAGACACGTCACAGTTCCACGCGACTTGGCTACGTGCTCTGGCCCTGTCCGTTCGCATCACACTGGAGAGAGGCGCAACTAGCCCTCTGCGACAGAGAGGGGCGAGGGTTGCGCCGGCAACATGGCGCGGCGCGGAGTCCCAAACACCTACTTGGGATGCGCCTCTGCATCTATCACTGCGAGCACAGTAGCTGGCCTCTGAATCTCTCCGGTAGCTGGTAGCCTGTGGGTCGGCGGAATGTGTGTCAGGCCATTAGAGCAGCGTTCAGCGCAGGTGAGAAGGCACGTTCTTTTACGGCGGATAAGGTTCGGGGGCTGGCAGAAAGTAGGTCACACGAAACCTGGCAAGGGTTTGGGGATTTATCCTGGCGGGCTGCTTTTTGATTTCTCTTTTTCCCCCCTCACAGACGCGCCCGCGCCGCCCGTGTAGCCACTCCGAGGAAAAAGAATGGCCTCAAGGTCTCTGAAAATGTTCCCTTGCCTCTACTTTGTGACCTCAGTGCTTTTGACCGACTGTGTCCCACTGGCTGTTCTCTAGGGAACAGTGGAGGCACCAGACTGGGCCACACATTATTCTTAACGTGGACTGCTCTATGTGTACCTACAGTTGTACGTGTTGTGGGTGAAGATGGATGATTCACCGCGTCATGAAACAGTACCGCGGCACGCTGCAGATTTCTCAGTGACAGGGGAACGAACCTTCACCGTCATTTGCACTTGACTCGTGCGTCGTTCAATAGGGGTATTGATGAGGGCAAGGCGAGGCTTAATCCCAGTCATCGATGGGATTAGCCTCCCACCTCCCCACAGGGATTAGGTTTAGACAGATAGAACCCTCCCCCTTCCCTCCTTCTCCTGAGGCCCGCTGCCTGAGCTTCGCCTGAGGCTCACGTCTCTGGAAGGTTGCAGCTACAACTCCCTTCTACTGTCCCTTTGTGGAAGGGCTGAGGGATGAGGACGGCACTCCGTCACGTTGTAGTTTTTCACTAGTTTTTCCTTGGGTTACCTCTAGTTGGTCCCCTTTGAGCTCTCCCATACAGGCTGTGTTTCAGGATGTCTGTTGCAGGTCAGGGGCAGAAGGGGAGGAGCTTGTGAGAGGGAACACCGGGAGCTGATTGAGGCGCTTGCGATTTAGCTGGGCCTCTCTCTCTCTCTCTCTCTCTCTCTCTCTCTCTCTCTCTCTCTCTCTCTCTCTCTCCCTCCCTAGCTTACCTGGCCAGCCCCTTTGTGATTGTCCTTGTTAGGGCACACATCTTTCTATTTTTAGTCTGTTGTTTGATGAATTTAATGGATGCACTCAGAAATCAGACTTGTCTCCATCTCTGTCACTGCCTTTGAGCCGTTTGTGACCCGAGTGCCCTTGAGTTACAAAACACTCTTCTGAAGAAGAAGAACCCATGGAGTTTGCTGCGGCGAGTGTGCTACTGGCCAGCCTTGCCCCTGGGGCTGGAGGTCCTGCCGCTGGGACAGCAGGGTGCGCATGGGCGTCTTTATCACATCAGTGGTCCATCCATTAGCCGATTAGCGTAGCCACACTGGGGGGAAATCAGTGAACACGGCCTCGGAGGACACTGACTGGCATGCTTAAACAGCTCCTTTGTAGCGCTCCGTCAGTCACACTGACTCCTTTCATCGGCGCCCGCTCGCTCTTATCTCCGCTGCGCTGTCACACACACACACACACACACACACACACACACACACACACACACACAGACAGACACACACACACACACACACACAATCTACGTCCTCCTATCTTTTCCGCCCTCACATCCCGGTCCTGTCTTATTTTGGACGTTTCGGCAGCTATTTTTAGAGGAAGCCGTTGCCGTTGCGTTCTGTCGTTCTTTTACAAACGCCTCTCGACTGTAAAAAGCTCAGTTTGAGCTGCTGCTGTTTGTCTGCACACCTAATCCCCTCGCTTTGTTTTCGGGGTAGGGGCAGCCGTGTGCGTGGGCCTGATTACATGGTGGTGATAACAGAGGAAACACGTTCCCTAATGGACCCTGGTCTTACCTGGTGGTTACATGCAATGGAAGTGCAGCACTGCCCAGCTGCTTGCCCCTGCGTGTATGCTGGGAATCGTTGACCATGCCTTCTCCAACAACTCAAAATCAAATGTTCAGCCTTTACCCATCTCATTGGTCTTCTTTAGCACTGAGGTGAATCGGTGTCGTTCTGCGTGTGTGTGTTTGTGTGTGTGTGTGTGTGTGTGTGTGTGTGAGAGTGAGTGAGTGAGTGAGTGTCTGTTTGTGTGTGTGTGTGTGTGTGTGTGTGTGTGTGTGTGTGTGTGTGTTTGTGTGTCTGTTACGCTTTCTCCCTAGGCAGACGTTCCCGGCTGACAGTTGTAAGCTTTGTGAATTAGACTTCCCCCCCGGGCACACACTGTGTTTAGCACCTACCAAACACACACACACACACAAACACACACACACACACACACACACACACGTACAGAGACACCGATTCTTAGCTCGTTCAAATTCGTCCTGTAATTGCAAACCAGACGTAGACACCAGGGGAGCATGTCCGTTTTAATTTGAAGGAGGGGAAGTGGATGGGTGGTGAGATGGAGGAAAGTCAGTGGAGTCTGGGGGGGGGGTGGCGGAGCTGGAGAGAGGGGGGCTAGTTTAGTCTGGCCTGGCAGGTAGCAGACTGGCACAGAGACACTCGGCATGGGGGTTAGTGTGCACCATTCAGCATGCCCTTTCTAGCATCCCTCGTTTGGTACAATTTTGGTTCTGAAAATAAATGTTATCAGCCCAACAATATTTTGGCTCCCAGTGAAAGTCATTTTACATTGTGGAAACTGGTGCCACTTTGCTTTGGCCATTATTTAACCTTAAAGTAAACCTGTAAAGTATAGGTCGGTGTGCTCCTACACTTAAGTAAAGGCGGCATGTAGAACACGCCTGCACACACTCCTAGATGGAATGGCCCGAGGCGTGGCTTTGTGACACCTCCGGAACTCTGTCGGGTTGAAACTTTAAAAGGCAGGGACACTTCCTCCTCCGCCAATTAGTCCCCCGAGGAGTGAGCGCTCTGCCCCCTTTCCCCCCACCTCTCCAATTTGATGTAATCACTCTCAAAATTGTAATTGCCGTAGCAGCAGCCGCTAATTGCGACCAACAGGAACAATCGCTGCCTCACTTTTCTCCTTCCTCACGCGCTCTACGGGTCTGTCTTCCCCTCCCTCCCTCCCTCCCTCCCTCCCTCCGGCTCTGGCTGTTCCGTGCTTCTTTTCAGAACTCGGAGACGCTCCTCGGGGGCGCCCGGTGGAGTCGTCTGATCGGAATAAATGTTTGCGATTAAAGCCGGGGCCCGTCACGCGGGTCGGGGGCTGAGGAGGCGCGAGACGTGCGCCCGTCACTCTGCGGCGAAATGAGTCTTTGTCCGCACCTCCCCCCGGTCTGTCAATGTGAGGCCGGTGGCCGGCTCTGTGCCTTTCCTTTGTGTCCTGGGCGGACGTGCACCAGAGCACCCCTGCTATCTCAACCCCCCACAACCCCCCCCCCCCCATCCCCTATCTAAAAAAGTTAATAATAATTCCGCCACACTCATTTCTCTCCCCATGGTCCTAGTTACAGCCATGTTGCATACCAATGTTTTTCATGTTCATTTTAATGCAGGGTCTGCCTGATACACGGTCATGCCATATTCCCAGTGGTATAAACTTCGACACGGAAAACCATCTGTTTTTACAATGCCCTGCCCCATGGGCTTTGTAGTTTTTGGATAGCACCAAAGTTAACACAGTACAAGGTAGGCTAACTTGACCCAAGCTCCTCTACTCTGTCTGTTTTCAGCCCAACTCCTCCCTCCCCTCAGCTGGGCTGCCTCTGAATCAGTCCCCTCCCTCCCTCCCTCCCCCCACTCACCCCCCCGGGTAGAAATGTCTGTCGCGCGGTTGGCATTGTGACCTGACGAAGAGCCCACCACCTTGATCTCGTCGTGTTTGTCTTTTATGAGTGCACAATGGGCACTGACTCATCTTGGGCGCGCTGCTGAGCTACTCTTCGTGTGCACAGCCGTGAATGCTACAGAGCCTAGGACTCCATTTACCTGGTCTATCACCGGCAAAACACGCCCCCTCTGTTTTTATCCACGGATCTTTAATCTCCCCCAAGTAAACACTGTGTTCCCACTACCCAGCTGGGCACAGCAGGTGGTGTTCTTGTGCATCCTCAGTTAGTATATAACATACGGAGTGCTTCAGATATAACTTTCTGTAGTGAAGCGCTGCACATGCAGTTAGATGCTTTGGGCACTAATGTTTTGAATGCCTGTCCTAATCTCTCCGTTATATCAACAGCATATACAAACATGCACGCTGGGTGACCTGGTTAGTGTGACTGAAAGGTCCCAAGTGGGCCTACTTAGTTTTACTCTGCTTTGTAGTTTTATTCACAAGGAAGCACAGAGGCTTAATTCGGAGCAGGTCGAGCACCTTAGAAAAGCAGTACATAAACAGGTACTCTGCTACACACACACACAAACACACACTCTCACATGCCCACACAAACACGCGCACACACATGCCTCTGTGTCTGTGCAAGTCCTGCCAACAAGCCCACTAAGCCTTAAACTCCTCACGTCTAAAGTAAAGCCCCCCAGCACTGTTCTATTGACCCACCACAGTCAGAGCTAAAGCCCTCTCTGATCTCCAGCTCTGATACTGTCTGAGTGTGGGATCAAACAGCTGGGAATGGGAGAAGCGGTGCATGCGTGTGGGAGAGAGAGAGTCAGAGAGAGAGAGAGAGAGTCAGTGAGAGAGAGAGAGCGAGTCAGAGAGCGAGTCAGAGAGCGAGAGAGAGAGAGAGAGAGAGAGAGAGAGAGAGAGAGAGAGAGAGAGAGAGAGAGAGAGAGAGAGAAGACGTGCCAAATTGCTCCCGTAAGGAATGGACCGTTGTTTAGTGTCGAGATATGATTTTGGTTTTCTGCGTAAACGGCGAGGCGGCTGAAATGTGTAAGCCCATCAGAACCGTTGCCGCGGCGGTGGCCATAGTGAATGGCCAGAGGCGATGGCCGCCAGCCACTCTCTTTGTTTAAGGGAATTGGTTTTGCACAACCGTCCTGCTCCGCTGGCTTCAGAAACAGGGGTCAGAGTGTGTGAGAGTGTGTGTGTGTGTGTGTGTGTGTGTGTGTGTGTGTGTGTGTGTGTGTGTGTGTGTCTCGGGTGGGAGAAGGCCCAGACAGAGGGGGTACTATGACAGCGCTACACTGCAGACGGAACACACTTCGGCCAAACACACTTCAAATACATTCATGTACACACTCTCAGTCACACAAGCGCACAAGCACAATGTCAAACAAAGGTGCACTATCAAGCTCACAACCCACACACTCACATGTGTGTGCCTTAAATGTACTGCCCACTTCAAATACATTGTCTTTGTCACAATGTTTATAACAAAGTCGCACAACCGTCGTTGTTTGTGCGTCTCCATGTCGTCATTCCGGCTCGTAATTCCTACAGCAGGAAGCGTTTAGCGGTCGGACCTGTTCAGCAACACACTCCCACCCGCATCGACCGCTTCCCCACGTCACACCTGGTGAGAACTCTCGCAGAAAGACCAGGAAACAGCGAGCAGAAACTGAATGAATGAAAATAAGGTGTAATTTACGTCATTAGTGTAGCAAAGAGGCCCTACGTGTAGACACACATTTGCTGGCGAGATGCCATACTCCCATCAGATCTTTTTAGACCAGAAAGGTTCCCTTTGTTTCCGTGTTACCCTGTGTTCATTTTCCAGTGCACTACAGCTGTCAGTCAGGGCTGTGCTCAGTGAGTCTGGGGCTTGAATGAGACAGTTGAGTGAGTCCGTCCAACAACAGCATCAAACACCTGCATGACTCGCTGGCTGGCTAGCAGGCTGACTGGCTGGCTGGCTGGCTGCCTGGCTGACTGATTGATTGGCTGACTTATTGACTGGCTGGCTGACTGATTGGCTGACTCGCTGGCTGGTTGGCTTGCTGGCCGACTGATTGACTGGCTGGTTGACTGACTGACCGGCTGGCTGGCTGAATGACTTGCTGACTGATGGACTGACTGACTGGCTGGCTGACGGAATGACTGGCTGGCTGGCTGGCTGAATGACTTGCTGACTGGCTGACTGGCTGACTCACCAACAGGAAATAAACTCTCTCTGCACTCCCCATTTGACCGGGGCGGACGGAGGAGAATGTGTCCAGCGGAGTGTGGAGGACACACCGGAGAGCGTGTTGGGTTGCACCACTTTAGGGAGGTCAGGCGGAGCTGAATCAGGGGTCGGAGACACACTCCTTTGGAGGCCCAAACGGTTGACTGGAGCGGTTTGGCATGGTGCTATTAGTGCAGCGGCTCCATCGATACCTGTGGCATTATATAGAGGAGACTTGTTTATTAGCCCCACCCAGCTCCAGTGGATGGCCCCTTCAAATTACACTGTGGATCTTAGCGGCAAAGCGTGCCTTCACATCGTGGGATGTGGAGCATTTCATTCGTTTTTCTGCAGAGCTTACATCGTCGAAAGGACCAGCGGGCACCAGGACCCCTGCGTCGGGCTCCAGCCCTTATCTGTGCCTCTCCATGGGGCAGACGGCTGCCCAGCCACATGCACGTCTCCACAGGGGTCCTTCCAATGCCTCCGTTTCTAGTCAGGGAGCCTGCCACTCCGTGACCCGTCCCCGGCAAACCTCCCGTCTCCCGCTCACGGTTGCGTTTGTATCCCCCCCGGTACAGTGTGAGCCGTGCGGGAAGCCCCCGGTCCTGGAATATTATCGTAAGCCCAGAGGGGTTCTGCCAACGAGACCCGACTCCAACGGTCGGAAAGCTCTCCAGCATTCCGCAACTTTTTACCTTTCTCCTCTCTTTTCGAGGTGTGTGAATCCAGCAGAACGCTCCTGGCTCCCTCCACCCGAGGATGAGAACGAGTGACTCCAGCCGAGAGCCGGGACGAGGGAAAGGTGGGAGGAAGAAGGGGGGGGGGGGGGCTCCTGAAAAGCCAACGGTTTTGGTCTTGCAGCGTATTCCAAAGGCGTCTTAATAGAACGCTTGAGCTTGTTTGCACGCGGAGACTTCATGATTGACACTTATGAGTTGCTGTTATTCCGTCACAGTGGAGGACATGTGGTGTTGGTGTATCACCGTCATACAGCGTGGCCTACACTGCTGCGCTGTGCGTTTCCCAGAGGCGTGGTGTCCCCGAGCGGCGTCGCAGCATTCGTTTAGTGATGCTAGTGGGGCACTGTATTCATTCAGGAGAAAAGCAGAGGCTGAACAATCTCATCTCTCCAAATGATGAATAATGGCCTGGGCCGCTGTCTTGTTGACCAGAGGACTGCTAACACACACACCCACACTCACACACACACACACACACACACATACACACACACACAGACACACGCATACAGACACTCATTCGCACGCAGGCACGCACACACGTTCACAGATACACGTCTCCCTAAATCGACAAAATTGAGCGGGGAGAGCTAGTCAAGGGCCAAACGGTGGAACACATACGTGAACACGCAGATACACGGCTGCACACATAAAGAGCTACATCTCACACACACTCGGTTTCATTTAGACAGAATGCAGCGTTCAGCTGATATGCAGGCACCGTCCTCTAGGCGACGGACTGCAGGGAGTGCCTGTCGTGATGGAGTTTAGCTCCTCCACCTTTTGGGGACATCAGCCAGACTGGAAGCGTTGTGAGCGTGTGAGTCTGTGCATGTGTGTGAGCATGTTTGTGTGTGTGTGTGTGTGTGTGTTTGTGGGGGGGTTCTTGTTTGTATGCGTGTGTTTGTGTGAAAGAGGTTGTGCGAAATTCAACCTGTCACACCGTCAAGAACAGGACAGTGGAGAGATTCTCCCGCCCCCCCCCCCCCCTCCCCCTCACCTCTCCCAACACTCCTCCCTTTCTGACTGCCTTTATTTCTGTTTTCACGCCTCTACTTTTCCTATCACTTCTATGGCTAGCTCCCTGTGACGGGTATTAAGTTTCTCTAAATCCATCATCTACTGGGCTTTCAGTAACCAGAGGCCACTATTTGATATTGGCACGTCATCAAGGCATTTCCTCTGATAGCCCATTGGAATGTTTATGGCATATCTACGGAGTAAGACATTTGCAGTTCAGACCAGTCCTGGTGAAGTCGCAATATTTAAAGCACATTTTGTCTGCCACTGGGTACAATCTCTGTCAAAACTGTCATATTGCTGTGCTGCACAAGGCTCACAACTCCAGGAGGAGATGGCCATGTTTGGAGAAGGTGTTGCTCGTGCTTGCAGTGCACAGTGATCGCGAGCCTGCTAATCTCATATGCGTCTGTTAAGGAAAGTCATTCCGGAAAGCTAAGGGTAGGGGTCGCCAAAATCCCCTCGAGGGAACTGCCTTGAGCGGTTTTAAAGCACCCCCCCCACACACACACATACACACACACACACACACACACACACACACACACAAACACACACACACTCACACACACACGCTGATCCCTCCGGACACTAGTGCACCTGATCCACCGTGAGCCTGATTTTCTCCATGGCTCCTGAGAACGAGGACTAGGGAGTTAAGCTGAGTGCCCACCCCCCTCATCCTTAATCCTCCAGTTCCTCCATTGACGTGTGAATCCTCCTGCCGTGCGGTTCCAGGCATGTATTCTACGCTCTGCTCGCCAACCCCTTTCCCGATATATCCCCCTTCCTCCCGAAATGTCCAAATTGGTCGGACTGGATTCGGCGCCCCGGCCTCGTCAATATTTCAGTCTCGGAGGGCGGTGTTGTTTTTCCACCGGGGCCCGCTGGCAGGCTGCAGGTGGGGCCGGCGAGGCTGATGGAGGGCGCGGGGCCCCGTGCACTCTCCCTGCCCGCTAACCCCGTCAGTAATGAAGCCCACGCTACACTCCACACAGTGGAACACCTGCCCCCGATGGCACCGTGTGATCTCCACTGCCCTCTACCCCCCTCCTCCCCTCTCCACTGTCACCTCCACAGGGGAATGCCACCGTCACCTTCATCCCCCACACCCCCCCTTCCGAGAGAGCCGCCAGGGGAACGCCACCATCACTTTCACCTCCCCCCTCCAAGAGAGCCGCCAGGGGAATGCCACCGTCACCTTCACCCCCCAACTCCCCCCTCCGAGAGAGCCTCCAGGGGTCGTGTCACCGTCACCTTCACCCCCCCATCCCCCCACTACCGTCACCTTCACCCCCCACCTCCCCCCTCTAAGAGAGCCGCCAGGAAAACGCCACCGTC
>JAVQJS010007269.1:0-11598 GCA_036024795.1 Galaxias rostratus | reverse complement strand
GCCTGTCCTATCTCAGCATTTATAGTCCTCTGTCTTCAATTCTCAGTAGGATAAAATAGTAGAATATTGAGGTTCAAACATAACACCCTGTTACAGTTACTGTATCTGAAAGAAAAAATCTGCAGACAAGCATAAAATATTATCTGGGTAGTCACTACTCTTTGGAACAATTTGTAATTTCTTTCCAGAAATAAATGTTCATATTGTTCAGCTTTCCATTGGTCCCTCGTTGTTGTGTGACTATGTGTGCGTGCGTGTGTGATTCGCATGTACGTTGTACTTTAATGCGAGCGCGAACGGGGTTTTTGCAGCACTCCAGCCGTTTTTTATTCCCTTCTGACTTGCCGTAGTAAAGCGAATTTTACAGAGAGGATGTATGCTGTTAAACTGGTAATTCATTTACTTTGTACTATATTGAATAGTGGTTATTCCTTCATATCTATTTACAAACCTGCGTCAGTTAATATATATCATTATAATTGTAGTGTTTAAGTTACGTTCGCAAGCAATAATCGTTGATCTACGCAGCTAGCAGGTATGGCGTTAGCTGCTGCTAGCTAGGTAAAGTTCACCCTAATATTTGGACACCGACCAAAAGGCATCCGACAATAAAAAAAATGTGTTCTCTCGATTTCTGTACGAAAGTAGTTAATACTTGTTGTACACAATGTGATTAATATTAGATTGACCGGCGTTGCATCATAGGCTAGGATGTCAATGTCAGACAGCGTCCTGTAACCTGCAACGACAATTTTACGTATATCCCGCAAGGTGTCGCTGCCGGTTGCAGTTCCTGGCGTTTTAGGACTGATGGCTGGAACAGTTCTGGCCGCAAGTGAAGTCAAAAAGAAAAACACAGTGACCGCTGCATCCATTAGTATTGACGAGGTACGACCCAAAAACCTTTTCTGAGTGACTTTAATTTCTGATTCAATAAATATTTCTCTAAACATCTGGCTGCCGAATAGACGTATAGAGCTCCATATTAATACAGTGCATGTGTTGGTGTGTGCTGCAGCTCCCGTCCCTATACACTGTACCAGAACCTCCCCAGCTGAGCTACAAGGAACCAGAAGCGGGGCTAGTAGAACAGAGCGTAGCATCCATGCGGAAATGGGCAGAGCCTTACACACATCAGGTTCAGGTATGCCTTCAAACTCACTTTTTAGTCAAATGGTAACATATAAAATGTCCCTGTGAGCTAAACCAATAGAATGACTGGATCTGTAGTGCCACATCTGCTCTCTTTCTGAATGATCCATTGTTTTTGCTTTAAAATATTTTCAACAAGTATACATTTGATCTATTCATTAAAGTGTGAGGGCCTCCACCTGTGGTTTGACATTTTGACTGCTGTTATTTCACATAACCTTTGGATTTTGTTATATGCATAATAATTCACACGTGTTTTTGGTTTTATCTTTCATGTCCATTTCTTGCAGCAAACGGGTCAGACTGTCTTGGAGAAAGCAGAGGTCTGTAACATGAAGGGCTGTCATTCTATCCTATAAGCACTCCATTAGTCTTCCCACTGTACTCTCTTCTCCGTCTTGTGCCCTCCACGGCCCAAAGCCACCTTGACAAATTGTTTCGGCTCAACCATAAATCCAATGTCACCACTTCTAACCCTATGGGACTGAAGGGGTTGTTTACGTTTTTCATATCCTGTCTTGTTGAACACAGGAGATCTACAGGGCGGCAGAGCCTACGATCAGTACCTCTGTTAGAACAGTAATCGGTGAGGACTCGCACAAGCACACACCAAAACACACACATACATAGTTAACAAAGAGTGGTCTTTGCCCAACGTAATTTTCCTGGTGGAATATATGCCAGTTTGCTATTTTCCTAAATGTGTGTGTTTCCATCTTGGTTTTTCTCAGCTGCTTATGAGTTCCTGAATGACCCGCCTCCAGAGTTCTACCCCAGTGTTGGAGTTGTGGGCTTTTCTGGCTTTGCAGGACTCTTCCTGGCAAAAGGTAATAATACACACACACGCACACGCACAAACCCACCCACCCACCAGACTTTATCATCCCTTTCTTTCAGGCTCCAGGGTTAGGAGGCTGGTGTTCCCTGTTGGTCTGATGGCCCTGAGTGCCTCCTTGTTTTACCCTCAGGAAGCTGCCTCCATTGCTAAGGTGTGTGTGGGCGATCAAGTTAGTTTGTTGTCTGACTTATATGTGCCTTTAGTTTAATGTTTGTTGACTAAAGTTTACTGTCCCCCTCTCAGGTAAGCGTAGACTCCGTGTACTCTACGGCTCAGCAGGGTCGTGTCTTCATGGATACGATGTGGAAAGAGCTGCCTTTTGGTAAAAAGAAAAGTGAGTCTCAGGGCAGCCTGCAGTCCTCTTTCAGGATCTCATTAAAGTGCTTGTTAGACATGTTGTAACTTGGCTGTCCTTTTCTAACGTTTGCTGAAAGCTCAAGCTAACTCTGCTTCTTTCCTACAGGCTGAAAAGGACAAGACCGAAACCAGCGCAGCTGAAAATTACTGTTATCATCTATGGATAAATACAAGCACCCACAGACAGTCATCAGTGGTCACATGCCTACACTTTACCAGACCTGTGATTTATTTGAATCTGCTGACAAAGCCGCCAACATCTTATTTCTCACCCTCTCACATATCTTGGTGCTAAAACTTCCATGGCCATGTACAAATATGTTTTGGGTGACTCAGTGTTTATTTTGTGCCAAGTTAGTAACTAGTATATAATTAACATACTCAAATGTGATGACTTAAGGGCTGTTGAGAAAACCATACCTCCCCAATCTGTTCTCAAGCTGATTCAGTAACCTTGTCATTGTGAACATAGATCTCGTTCACCAACCTAGGACTAGAACTTTTTTTTTTTACGTTCCAGATTTACTTTTTTGTGTGAGAATTAATTTATTTGAAATGCTAACCTGCAAAAGCAGTGCTCATTTTGATTTAAATAAATCATTACTAAATATGGCTTATTTGTATCCATTCCAACTCACTATATATTTAATTGTTTTTACTTACTTATCAGTTGTCAAATACCAATTTCATGTTGAAATCTCAGCATGACCTTAGTTACACTGCTTCAATACCATCTTTACAAGCTGTGCAAGTAGATTACTTCTTGTAATTGCCTTAGTTAAGCAGAGGAAACAAGACTCTTCAAAAGGTCATTAACAAAAGTACATGACATGGTGACTTGAGTTGCAAAAGCAGGAAAAGATGTCCAAAACCCTTCCAAATACAACAGTAACACTACAACTGATGGATTAAGGGCTTTATTAGAAATACAGAGAAGAAAGTATTCTCAAGGAGTAAACTAGAGTTTCAATTACCGTTTTCAATAACATGCTTCTTTACAAAATAACTTCCGTCATCAACTCTGGTATGAATCAGCCAAAATGAGTGCAGATAGCTAGGTTTTTGGCCCTGCTCTAAACCATCCCATCAATCCCTAAGATTTAAGTTGGTGGCAACTATTTTAAAGAAATAAACAAAGGTTCCAAAAAATAATTAAACAAATGTATGTGCTACAGGTGCAGCGGCATTCACATCAGTCCCAGCTTGTACTCCACCATCAAGTGAGGCTCTCCCATCATCTCGCTCTGGGAAGGATCTGCAGGGGCAGAAAGAAAATAGACACCTGTTTAGTCCTGTTATCGTTATCCGGGCAGTAGGCTGAACAAGTGCTAGGAGAGTGACAGAGAATTGCTAACAGTAAAACTGAGACTCTCACCATTGAGGATATCCTCAAAGCCGATGCTCTCATCATTCCCTTGGAGCGTGTCCAGAGCCAGATTGGAACTCTGCAGAAATGGAAGCCGCTGGATCTAAAATAAAAAAGGATTATTGGTATTTTTTAATTGATGAAAATGTTCAAGATTACAATATAAAGCCTGTTTGTGTGTACCTGTCTAGCTGCTCTGTACTCCATCTGTAGTTTGAGCGGAGCATGGAGACCCTGGATGTTTCTTAAGGTGGAGAAGTTCATCTTGTCCTGGTTCAGTTGGAACTGCAGACAACACAACAATATTAACAAACAGAAAACAAGCATGTTGACCAAAGGAGGACTCTAGAGAAGAGAATCTGGTTTTTGAATTGATGTAATTCACATTTTGTCTCCAAACTGAAGCTCCTGTTTTATCTGTGTAACTAACTCACATTCTTTTCAGATAGCTCCAGGCCATGACTGGGAAGCAGTTCATTTTTTACACTGGTGAACCTGCCAGGGGTAAATTGAAAATACGCGTTAACAGCCATTTTGAGATTCTATGAAAACGTAACAACTCAAATATGTATTCGTTACAGGTATAGCTTTATAAATTTGCGTTTTCCCCATCTCCTTGGGATTTATCTACGCCTACTCGTTTTGCGTTCCGCTTTAGGCAGTTATGATACATTCGTAGCCTGTCATTTAATTCCATACTTATTTAGTAAAGGTAAACAAGGACAAGTAACAAAGGTTTTAGTGGAATTGTATCCCCTCTCTCACCCGCTTCTGAGAGTGTCTTGGACACCATAAGGTCCGGGCTGTAGACCCAAGCCTGCAACCGGTACACTGTCCTTCAGCTGAGATCGGAGTCCTCTAGTATTCTGTGTCAACAATAAAGTCAATGCTTATTACTCATAAAAAAAAATCTAAATTGCGCTAACGTCAGCTACGCTAAATCATTGTAGACTAGTTAATCAGTTTTTGACAGATCCATCCTTATTTAAGATAATTCATACTTTAGACTTTAGTTCTATCCTGAAAAACTAACAGTTAAATCAGCGAAAAACATGCGTTCAGAAAATAAAGACAACGATTTAATGAAAATCATAACGCAAAAGTAACGCTTAGCTAGATAGCTGCTCGCGTCGCTTAGCTAACAAGCTAATGTTGCGTTGGCTAACCCCACCAGGTAACTTATCACATAATAAAACAAATTGTTACAGTTGATACATTGAATAGGCGTATTGTTGAATTTGTTGAAACCTCAACTAATCAACATTATTATCTAATCACGCACATACATTGTTAATTTGAGCAGGAACTCAAGAGTAAAATGAACTGAAAACATGACTTTACCATTTTCGTCTGTTACTTCCACTTTCAAGAATTGGCAGCACTTCCGCCGGCGTCGCGGATATTTTACGTAACATCTGATTTAGATAAGGGTGGTCATAAACGTTTAGTTTTAGAAAAAGATTCTGGTTTCCAATTTTTTATACACATGTGTAATCTTAGCGTAAAGAAAGTGACCATTGTATATTTACACCAAATTACCCAAACCTTCAGAAAAATGTTTAAATATGGAATCTTAATGGCTTCTAAAAGAGCGGGGGTATAGCTCAGTGGTAGAGCATTTGACTGCAGATCAAGAGGTCCCCGGTTCAAATCCGGGTGCCCCCTCATTTTTTTCATTTTCCAAGATTCAGACATTTCAGGTTCTGTATCGTTACATTCGATAGTATTCTGCCCTGCTCCTCGGTTGGAAATACAGTTATACATTCATACAGGCTTGCTCACAATGTCTGTTGTGTTTCAATCTGACGAATTGGCTCTGGAGTATTCAGATCTTAACTAAGTAAGGATATAATTCATATACTTTTACTATTATCAATAGGGGAAACACAACACTGAAATTCCCAATAGGTCATTCGCAAAGTAGTTTGACCCAAACATAATTATTTTTATTTCTAGATGCCAACAGCGTCACTTAAGGCATGTATTTAATTCAACTTCAAAACAAATGTGAAATGATGCTACTTATGTCAAGACTGTCAAATATTCTTTATTTAAGTCAACAACATTCAGTGCAATGGCCCGACCTGATGATTGTGGTGGTGCGGGGATGGAATAGGCTTACACTGGTGTAGACAGGAGATCATTTGGCTGTCACTCTCACTCAACACTGAAGACTCATATGGCTCTATGAGTGTCATGCACTCATCTATAGCAGGAAGAAAAAAGAAGAGTAGAGATGACTGGAAACGGGAATATTCGTCTTCTAGTTTGCACACATTTTACACCAAAAAGAAAGCAGCGAATAGGATCAGAGATATATGTACGGTACTTCAGTAAACTGTTAGGCGTTCCTGTTTTATCCATATTTGACCAACAGGTGGTGGTATACTGTAGTATGTGATACTGAAAGTATGCAGATCAAAAGAAGAGAGGTATCACTAGCATAAAGTATGACTATAAATTATGTTTAGGCATTTTACCTTTGTGACGCATAGAGGAACGGCTTGTTCCTACACCTTTCCACTCAAACATATACCTGTGGATTAATGGCACAGGGCAACTTAATATCTACTTGTATTATATAGGATTTCCGAAGCCACTATCAAGATATACTGTGATAAAACTACAATGGTATGGAACACCTAAACTAGTTCCAAGCAAATGGCCAAAATGAAAAATCTAAAACTATGTACATACTCATCAAAGTTGAGTGCGTTGGTCCACTCCAGCAGTTCGTTAACCTCCCATTCTAAGATCTGATTGGCTCCCTGCTGTTCGGCTGCAAGCATCAGTCCTTGAGTTGAGCTCTCCACTAGTTTAGCTGTCTCCTTGTTTTTCGTGTTTGCATGCAGACAGCCCTGTTCATACCTTTTTGTGTAGGTGTGGATGTGTGTGTGCAAAAAAAAGGTTCAAGAACAGGGTGAAAAAAATGCTGCAATAGAAAGGGGTTTTAATAAGCTGTGTAACACCACATCACTTAACCCACATCTTTTTCAGCCAATCAAACTTCCTCTTCTTCTTCTTCTTATCTACATCCTGCCTTCTCTGAAGTTTGCAATGGCTGAAGTCCATTTTCTTATTACCAGTCTCCGTGGTGACAAAGTCTCCTTGCAGAGAAGTCTAAGGACATAAAAGAATATCTACAGTGCATCTGGAAAGTATTCATACCCTTTCACTTTTTCCAAATTTCTTATGTCACAGCTTAATTCCACACTTAATGACAACGTGAAAAAGGGTTTACATGTTTTTGCAAAAAATTAAATATCACATGCACATACATATTCACACCCTTTACGCAATAGTTTTTTGAAGCAATTTAGTCAGAAACTACAGTCTGAATTCTTTGAGTATAATGCTACAGATTTGGCACATCTATTTTTGGGCAGTTTCTTCCATTCTTCTTTGCAGATCGTCTCAAGCTCCATCAGGTTGGAAGGGGAGCGTTGGCGCACAGCCATTTTCAGGGTTCAAGTGTGGGCTCTGGTTGGGCCACTCCATGACATTAAGAAACTTGTCCCAAAACCACTCCTGTTTTCTTGGCTTAGGGAGGTCCACCAAAAAACACACCCACAGCATGATGCTGACACCACCGTGGTTCATTGTAGGGATGGTATTAGCCTGGTGATGACCTGTGCCAGGGTTCCTCCAAACATGACGGCTGACATTCATGCCAAAAAGTTCAATCTTGGTTTTATCAGAACAGAGAATTAATCATGGTCTGAGAGTCCTTTAGGTGCCTTTTAGGCGAGCTCCATGTGGACTGTCATGTGCCTTTCACTGAAGAGCGGCTTCCGTCTGGCCACTCTACCATAAAGGCCTGCTTGGTGGGGTGCTACAGAGATGGCTGGCCTTCAGGAAGGTTCTCACATCTCCACAGAGGAACACTGGAGCTCTGTCAAAGTGACCATTGGGTTCTTGGTCACCTCCTTGACCAAGGCCCTTCTCTCCCAATTGCTCTGTCGTGATGGTTTCAAACTTTTTCAATTTGCGAGTGTTGGAGGCTTGTTGGGATTTCAATACTGCAGACTTTTTTGTACCGTTCTGTGCCTCAATTCTCCAGAAAATTCCTTGGACATCATAGCTTGGTTTGCGCTCTGACATGAACTGTCAACTGTTGGTCCTTAAGTTGGCCGATATGTGTCTTTTCAAATCATGTCCAATCAACTGAGTGGGATGTACCTGAGCTCAATTTCGAGTGTCACAGCAAAGGGTATGAATTTGTTTGTACAAGTGATATTTAATTTTTTCATTTTTAATACATTTGCAAAAAATTCCCCCCAAACTTTTTTCACTTTGTTATGCGGGATTGTTCGTAGTATATTAAGATTGTTATTTATTTATTTTTTATTTTTAAACATTTTAAACAAATTGGGCTGTAAAATAATAAAATGTGGAAAAAGTGAAGGGATATGAATACCCTTGGTATAATCACTTGGTATTGATAGATGCAGCCAACTAAATTAAGGACAGCCACCAGCATGTGGATGTCTTTAGACCCAGCCAACCTTCCCAGATAGCAGCCTCCAGCCATTATTTTCCACGCGTTGATACCATCCAGCATGGTCCTCCTGGATAAAAGGCATTTTGTTGTGTCTCTGCTTGGGCAAAGGCATTTTGCATCCAGGGTGGGTGTAGTCCCTGGGGCTGTTTGCGCACATATCCACTATGGGTCGGTGAGTAAAGATCTTGTAGTAAATATTGGGAGGAAAGGTGATCTGGTTTGGAGGGAGTGAAACACATTATGTCTTCTATTATTTTTAAAGAATGATCTTACAGATTACATTTTACGCTGCCTTATGCTCCTTGATTTGATCTGTTAACATGACACTAGTGTGTTGATGGTAATTATAATGAAGTTGATTTACAGAGACCTTAAGCACATGTCTATGGATAATGCATAGTTAAATCAGTCCCTAAATATACACTATAGGATTAAATTTTAATTGGATTTTACCCCTCCTAGTCTAAATCTGATATAGACTCCAGATGCAGCATCAAGGATATCTGCCTGAAAAGCAATAACCACAAATAACATTATCACCTAGAGCAATTCAATTATTCACAGCTTCAATCACTGTTGACTCCTGGGATGTAAAACAAAATTAATTTCAGTAAGTAGTCTGAAATTAAGTAACTTTTTTTTACCATATGTACATATTCAGTGTAGTCATGCTGTTTGTGTAAGATGAAATACCTCTCTTGGGTTGACATATTTAAGCAGCAAGCGTGGATCACCCTGGTTACGGAAGCTCACCAGCTTCTTGTAATATTTGAATATTTGCACATCCTGTAATAAGACTGAAAATGGGTTTATGGTACTTATTTGTGTTCATTGTGTAGGAATACGGTATTGTGTATAGCTGTGTGGATGTGTCTTCATGTCTAAAAGCCCACCACATGACATCTCCAAGTCCTCTGTATGACTCTGGCAGCATGGTTTTTTAACTTAGCTTGACAGATCTTGGAATCCACTTTATCTTGCCTGGGCAGATGAGGTTGGGCATGTGGGTTAAAAAATAAGAATATGGGGAGATAACAGAAAGAAGATGTCATGGGAAAGGATAAAGGTTTGGGATCACCACCACAACATGTATTGAAAATGTATCAAAAATATGAAATTACCAGTCCTGCGGCATGTACACAATCTTTATCGCCTTCATGTTGGTAAAAAGAGAGGGCCTGTAAGAGCAATACATTTTTAGTAAAAGCCTACTGCTTTGCATGCAGCACCTACCAGAAGGAGAGCTTGCTAGACTGAACTTAATTTCAACCAATGTGACCATAAAACAAATGTTTCATTACGAGAGTAAGATTTTTGTAACTTCTTTAAAAAGATATTGGGCTATGTTGTTCACACGTAAGGTTGTCTTAGAACTGACGGAGATGCATAATTCTCACTTTCAGGAATAACAATCGTTTCTAATAGTTTTTTTTTTTAAGTAAAATGCGCCTTTAGCAATTACTATAATCCATATAACACTATCCATACTACTAACGATTACCCAGAAAACGTACCTCCTAAGCGGTATTTCATATATTCATTTGAGTAACGTTAGTTCTTGCTTCAGACAGTAAAGTCATGGTGACCGGGTCAAATGTGTTGTTGGAAACTTGCAAGACTGGCTGTTGGAATCCAAGGTACTGTTTAACGCATCGTGGTAACTTGGCAACAAGGATAAACCGACTACCATGACTGTAATAAATTATTGAATTGAAAGCCAGCTACAAAACTCCAGATTTTTATCCCTGAATTCAAAATACAGATCTCATTTTTTAATTAAAATGAGGTTGGTTGCATCATTATGTAATAATTGCTGATCACTGGAAAAAGTTGACGTGAGTCTTCAGTAAAGGTAACATTATCACTTTAGAAAATCTAAAAAAAATATTCGCACAAATGTTTAACGATGTACCTTTGTGGTGTCACTTGTGTACTACTAATTTCACACAATTATATACTATAAAAAGCTTAAGCCTACTGAAAAAAAAAATACAGAAAATATATTTAGCTGTTCAACTCCAGTCAACAGGAAGTCCACCGGCATCTAGTTTGGCAGTTTGATAACTGTTGTTTCAATG
Organism: Galaxias rostratus; assembly: GCA_036024795.1. Classification (NCBI taxonomy): domain Eukaryota; kingdom Metazoa; phylum Chordata; class Actinopteri; order Galaxiiformes; family Galaxiidae; genus Galaxias; species Galaxias rostratus. The sequence goes on along the minus strand of JAVQJS010007269.1, from coordinate 1,306 downwards.
CCAAGATAAAGACCCAGCATAGTTTCATGTTAATAAAAAATAATGTATTAGCATTTATTAACCCAACCTTAATAGCTGGGCCAACACTAAATTTGGTTGTGCTGGTGAGGCCAAACCAGGTATGGCCTTGGATACGCACCTATTGCCAACTACAGTGCACTTAGGAACAAATATCGGGTTTTTACAAGTTGTAAGGTGAGGGAAACATGAATGGAGTAAGGAGGGCGAAACCTCAAATTCCCCCAAAATTGGGATAGAAGATGAAAGGATCGCACAATAAATGTCTTTGTGGTTTTTAGCAACAAAAAAAAAACGACAACAAATTGTCCAGTGTGCGAGTATTAATAGAGATTTTTTAAAACAAGCAAAACAACATTCTTCAACATTCAAAAGGCAATTTGTTAACACATCATTGCACTAACTGAAGAGAAAACACCCTTTTGAAAATGACTGGCAGTTTAAATGCCCCACCTATTGCCATTACAGCTATTGAAAGCATATTACAAGACATTCTGTTTGATATTGTTTGTGTACAGCTAATAACTTAAAGATGCAACCTAGCATGTTTGGAAAGTTGATGAAAGGCAGTGGCAAAAATAATTGTTCTCTTGTTAAAGAAGAATAATTGGGTGGGAACAAGACAGTATTATAATATGAAACTGGAATTAATAAACATAAACTAGTAAAATACTTAAATAACTAAAAGGGATCCATCAATCTATTGACAGTTTATCCGCCTAAAGTTCTAGCAAATACACAATTACATTACATTTTACTGTGGAGGCCTTTATGATCAGATGGAAATTGCTTATTCATAATTGGCAAAAGCAGCATACGATAAAAGCAACAAAAGAGCAATCGTCTAACTCAGATCTGCTTAGTCTTGCTTTGAACACATATATACACACACACACAATTTTCCAAGGCCTTCAAGGATGAAGGACATAGTAATCAAACACAGAGTTTTTGACCCAAGGCACAATTCCACAAAGAAGTCTATATACTCTCCACCAAGGTTTGAACTATAAAGCCACAGACTAATAAATAGATGACATCTAGAATTTAATTCCCCACTGATGACATGTAGCTACAAGTACTATGACTATGCAAACAAAATGTATCTTAGCTATCCCAATTTAACTAAACCCATCATAGACATTTCCTCGTATAACAAGTACAGTTGTAAATGAAAATGTGCACCTAGAAATTAGACCAGAGAGAATGATAATACAGCTCAATTGAAGTGGGTTACATCTCACCTTTGTATACAGCCTTAAACTAGGTAAGTACAGGCAACCAATAGACA
>JAVQJS010007249.1:0-11631 GCA_036024795.1 Galaxias rostratus | reverse complement strand
GGCATGAGACCATCAATAGGTGTAGAGTCTAAAATTAACAGCATTATAAATCGAATGCAAGTGTTTGCAGAGCAGATGGCCCAGACCACAGCAATGGCCACCCCTGTACCTCTAATGGTGACAATGGTAGCGTGCCTCAGCGGGAAACACACAGCCACATATCTCTCCAGTGACATCACAGCCAGGGTGAGAGAGGATGTGTCAGCTGTCAGAATCCCAAACGCAGTAATGATACCACACACAAAACGTGGCATTGGTGCCCTTGCCAGAGCCAGTATGTACAACAATTGGCTTATTACCAACTGCCAAGTGTCTGCAGAGAGGAGGTTAAACAGCATGATGTAACGAGGGGTCTCAACAAACACTGGCTTGCTCCTCAGGGTGTACAGCATGACTCCGTTAACATACAGGAAGATGCAGCTTGGCATGAGAGACAGAAATCCATACAGTGCTTTCTCCTCTTCTGCTTGTAGCTTGAAGCCAGCGGTGATGTTGCCCTCGGACTGTGTGGTGTTGTTCCACATGTCTGACAAGGACCTGAAGATACAGATGTAAAATCACCATACGATGAACGGCACTCAAAGAAATTACTTGTTGACTTTAATTAAATGCATTCCACAGCAGGTTCCACACAATTGTATAATGTCAGTTGAACGCAAAAATATTAAGTACATTTCACGGAAATAACAAAATAATTTTATTTCAGTTTAACTTAATATTTTTGTATTCAAATGAGGTAATACAATTTTGTGGAACCTCTGTGGACCCTTTTAGAAAATACATTTAATTCAAGTTCACATATCTTTTTTTTTGCGCACAAGACATTATTCAATATTACCAAAAGTAATGAGGATTTTGCACACTGACAAAATATTTTTGCTCCAGTATTACAAGATACACACAATAATGATAAAAACAAACAAAAAAAACTTCACAGCTGACAAGAAAATACGTTATTGTCTCATCAATTATGTGTGTGTGTGTGTGTGTGTGTATGTGTGTGTGTGTGTGTGTGTGGGCATGTGTGGTGGAGAAAAATAGCATACAGAGAAAGAGTCAGCGATGTAAGGCGAGCAGAACCTGAGGCTCCAAGTTCAACTTAAGACGGAGAGAATTCACCCAGTCAGACTCACCGTGTGAGACCAGAAGAGGGTCTGGCTCTGGTCTCATATCAGGCTGCTTCAACTCCTACTTCACGTGACTGTTTGGTCACACGCTGATGCAACTATCAATTATGGACAACAAACTCTGCTGTTCATCAACCAGGAGGAGTCTTCCTCCTTCTGAACACAGATGGATGACATCACACCTCATTCCATTCAGAGTACTTACTTTCAAAGCTAAGTATTTGTTAAACATGTACTGTTTTAACCAATCATTGGGGTTTTTTAGAGGGCTCCTACATGGCAGAATGTATTTTACCAAAGGTTTTTAGTTAAAAAAAAAGATTTTTATTGAACGTAAAACAATTTATGAATTATGATTTTATGATCTAAACTCTACAAATGGTTCCAAAAATATGAGCCTATACCAATAAGCCAGTTAACTGGCTTCATAGTACTGGCCTCATAGTAAAATAATATATCCTGGGTTGGTTGAACTTGCCATTTGGTTGAGGCGTCGAATGTTTTCAAGCAGTTTCTCATTCCTGAAACTCAATTGTCATTGTTTACAGTAGAATTAAGTACATTTCCCTATGCCAGTAACGTCTTTTCAATATAGCTAAATATAGGTCCAAGAAGCAGTTTATTTTCATTATAACTCATATTTAAAGTAATATGAGTATATTATGTTATAATAACCTCATCCAGTCAGCCTGTGGGCTAATTTTGTAATGATATGAATTTGTATGTGCTTTTATCATAGCAGCCCCTTAGGGGGGGTTACTTAGATTTGTATATCTTAAACTTTTCTTGGAAACTTAGGTTTCACGTCAACCCTATGCACGTTTTTACATATTAAGTGACCGACAAGTAAAACTTTTAAACAGTGAAGTAGCCAAGTGAGGGATGCTGTGGGCCATGAAGAGACTGAAGCTACTGAGCTATATATGTGTGTGTGTGTGTGGTTGTGTGTGTGTGCGGTTGTGGTTGTGTGCGGTTGTGGTTGTGTGTGTGTGTGTGTGTGTGTGTGTGTGTGTGTGTGTGGTTGTCTGTGTGTGTGTGTATGTGTGTATAGCGGAGGTAGCTAAGGCATGTAGTGACCGCATCCATGTGCAACAGGCCAGTCTTGATAGCCGCGCCACAGCGCCTTAACCTTCAGCAAGAGCAGCACACAGCAATTCACTCACTTGTCAAAACGAGTTTTTATTGCAACGTTTTTTTTTGAGGACTTTATTTCAAGACATTTTAAAGGCCAATCAATTGGTAAATAAATTAGATAAATTCAGCTTACTAATCTTGCTTCTCCAAATGTGACCTACATTGATATAGATATAAAATAGAAACGTGAATTACTAGAAGCATACACGATGCTTCTGAGAGTGTAAATAGAACTACAGCACTTTTTCACTAGGTGGCGCTGTTCAACGAGTCATCGTGGCTATTTCTGCTGTTGAGATGAGGTGGCAGGAGACTGCCCCATTTCATTTACCACCCATGTATAAACAACGTTCTGAAGGGTTTTCAGAGTGCAGGCTCACTTCAGCGAGCACAATTTTTTTAAGAAAGATTTTGACATCTATGTATATAAACTATGGTATTGCTGTATACAATGATGTCTCTGTCCCTGTGCTTTTTTCTGTTAAGATTTTAATTTCTGGGGGGTGAAAATATGATTACATTAAAGCACTTTCATGTTTTGGCATAAATTTATTTATTTTTTCTCCAATTTCAGTCGCTTAAATAGTGAGTTCCCCTTTGGAACAACAAGTACAGATCCTTTTAATTTAAATTTCCCAAGCAAACACCAGATCACAGTGGAAAAGCGGAAATGACCAGTTTAGGCAAGGATAAACATGTCTGGCCAAAAGCCCATACATGCCACTATTGCGCAGACAAAAGCCTGGATCTTGACTTGCGTAGAATTAGATGATAACCACACTAGATGCTTGTTAATATTTGAAATTATTTAAAGTGGTTAAATAATTTTATCCTGTTTTAGGTGGCCTCCATACCTAAAATGATAATCAAAACAATAATATAACTATAAAAATACCAAAGGCGTTACTAAACATATTAGAATCACAGATTTTATTATTTGAATGCTTGAATGGGTCCATTTGGATTCCAGAGGTGGGATTACAGCAATTGCAGCAGCATGGCCTGGAATGGGGGGCCCAATGGGATATCTTTCCATAGGGCCCCAAATGCCTGGCAGCACCCCTGGCCCTCAATATTTCACATGGCAACTAACAATTAATCAGACAGCACCACCCACCCTTTGCGGTAATATCAAATTGGACAATTTTGCATGAGCTCTTTTCCATTAACGTGAAGTTACACAGATGGAAAGTTCAGTGTGGTAGCTCGTGGTAGGGGGGGAATAAAGACTAATACGCTACATGAAGGGATCATCTTGGAATGGCCAGAACGTGTGTTTTGATTGGTTAAATCACTCATTCCAATCATTTCCCAGCGTGTGACCAAAGAGTCACGTGACGTTGGTGGAAGAGTAACCTAATATGAGGAGAGCTGACAGGAAGAACAGCCAGACCAGCTCTTACCCTCACACTCTGAGTCATCTCTCTCTCTCTCCCTTCCCTCAACCGCACACACATCAATGATCAACTGCTCTGTCTGTCTTCAATACTTTTTAATTACTTATGAGGGTATGTTCTGATGCAGGTGTAATCATGTTTTCAAGACGTGCAAAGTATTCTGAATATATGGTGGTCTAAAATTGTAAAATTTTGTAATGTTATAATTTCCTGTATCATTATGGAGGACCTTGGAAGGAACTTGGAATAGTGCAACATAGTCTGAGGTTAGCATTACTGCTTGTTTAAGCAGATCAGTCTGAAGTCAGCATAACTGTTTGTTTGAACAAAACAGTCTGAGATCGGCATAACTGCTTGCTTAGTTTGACAGTGGTTTTAAATATGCGTTTTATTTTATGGTAAAGTAAAAACATACATCTGAATGTTGTATTATATTTTATGCCCGAGTAGATCCATTGGCTTTAGCTGCGTATTCTATTGTGTTGGACTTTTGTCATGGTATGGATTTAAATGAAAGTTTTGAAGAATTTATATTCATATGTTGAGACGTTTCTGTTTTTAATTCAGTATCAGCTATGTCCGGTAATTCAACCCCGGTGATATTCAACATAACTGTTGATCTGGCTTTGGTTATGTTAAAGGAGAATATATTTTACCGTTTCATGACTGTGTCGTCGTGTGTCATCTTCCTGTATGTTAACGGGGTCATGCTGTACACTCTGAGGAGTAAGGCAGTGTTCAGGGAGACCCCTCGTTACATTCTGCTGCACAATCTGCTCTTTGGAGACACCTTCCAGTTAGCAGTTAGCTTTATGATGTATCTGCTTGCAATGTCAAAACAACAGTTGCAGCGTTTTGTGTGTAGCATCATTACTGCGTTTGGGATTCTGACAGCTGACACATCCTCTCTCACCCTGGCTGTGATGTCACTGGAGAGATATGTGGCTGTGTGTTTCCCACTGAGGCATGCTACCATCGTCACCATTAGAGGTACAGGGGTGGCCATCGCTGTGGTCTGGACCATCTGCTTAGCACATACTCTTTTTTTATTCACCATACTCTTAATTTTGGATTCCACTCCAATGAATGACGTTTTACTGGATTATTGTTCAAAAGAAAGGGTTTTCCCTCTAACGATAGTGGCCGCTTATGAGGAGGTGTATACGTGCATTATCTTTGTGTCAGTGGGTGTGATTATCATCTTCTCCTATGTTGGTGTGATGGTTGCAGCCAAGTCTGCTTCCTCGGACAAAGCCTCCATCATCAAGGCTCGTAAAACAGTGCTGCTGCATCTCATCCAGTTGTGTCTCAGTCTCTCCTCAGTTTTAATCTCTCCTACAATCGCAATCACTGCCAAAGCAGGGGCAAACAGAGAGACTCTCACACGTATCAATAATATTTATTTTTTGATTGTTATTATTTTACCAAGGTGTCTAAGTCCTCTAATTTACGGCCTGAGAGACAAAACTGTTAAACCTGTTATTTTATACCACCTCAGTTTTCATTGTGAACACTGTTCTAGGACTACTGTGATCCCCAGTGAATGAATATGATTTTTTTTGTAATGTTTTAAAAGGAGCAGTTTTCTTGATCAAAGGGGATCTTTGAATGAGATTTCATTCTGAAGTTTTGTCTCATTACAAGTTAACTTTTCAACTGCTTGTCCTGGCATTTTATCATTAGGAAACCCTTTGTTGGTTTTCTCTAGAATTCAGTTATTGTCCTTTAATTAATACATGACAGCTATTTATCCAATCAAACTTATAATATATATATCTATATTATATATATAACTTGATTCGTAATGTTGATGATGCAGCGGTTTTCTTCATCAAAGGCAATCTAGCAGTTTTCATTCCGTCTTATAAGTTAACTCTAAGTGCTCGTTCCACATTTTTTCTGCACTTCAGTAATTGTCCTTTAATTCATAGATTAGAGGTTTGATCAAACTCATAATATATACTTAAATTGGTTTAGATTTGCTCATTAAATTAGGAACATTCTGAGTGAGCCCACACTGTCATTTAATGTTTTTATTTAGCTTAGTGGTTTACATTTTTATTATGCTGAGTGTTCTGCATGTCTTCTGTGTGGGAGAATGTGCTGTGCTGTAATGTTCTGATACCTGCTTCATTTCGCTCGGCTAAAAATGTAAATATGAGATATGGTTATTTATTATTATTCAGATCTTTTTTCAATTATATTGATAGATTATAAAGAAAACACCAAGTATATAATTGGACTCTCATGCTGGTTTCAGAAAATAGAGGGTTGGGACAACTTAGATTCAGTAGAAGATTACATGTTTTAGATTTTAACAAGGTTGAATGTATTTGGCAGAAAAAAACATGACATATTTCATATGTTTATGGTGAATGTTTAAAATGTTTTATAAAATGAATGGAGGTGAACTTTAACAATCTTTATCCTCATCCTTTGTTTAATTTACTGTACAGAAAATGTTCAGCTAGAACGTGTTTGTGTTTAAGAGTGTTCGTGAGTTAAATCTAGTAAACCATATTTGTGCAGAGCCTAATGCACTGGCTGCCCCATTTAACGACATCAGTTTGACGTTAGAGATGGTAATACGATAAACAGTAAGTGTATGCTAGGCACAAATTGTTATAAAATGCTGTAATGCATGTGCTGTTGTGTTAAGGATGCAGTAAAAACAAGATGGCAGGGAGACTGACAGTTCAGAGGTGGAGGCGAGTGAGTGATTGCTTCACTCAATAGCCTTTGCCATCATGCCAGTTTGTTGGGCATATAGTACTACACATATTGAAATTACACACACCAACCATAATTAATGTGTTCGTAATTTGAATGATCCCTATATAATTAAAATGGCTTTGCACTACCATAGACTGTCATTTGTGATATTTTATCCTGACAAGTTTTAAAAAAAAAAACTACATTTCTTTTATTTTTTTTTATTTTCACACTGTTTTTCCATGGGAAAGTCACTGCTCCTTTCCGACTTGGTCCACTCCTGCAGTCCATAGCAGTGTTGCCCTTTCAGACCCACTTTAGGTGATCAGTTACATTGTGCCTATACAAAAAATCCTAAGCCTCCCAAACACATTAGTTTGATTTAGTTCTTAGTAACAGAAAGTAAACAATGTGTCACGTTTAGCTACCCAGTTCACTGCATAAAGACCAACAAGGGTTAGGGTGAAAAAAAAGGTGTTAAACTTTCTACTGTCCACCACAGATAATGGATGGACGTATTTCAGTATGCTTGGACGATAAAAAGTATTGTTGGTATTAGATGCCACGCCCGTGTACTCTGGGCCAACATAGTCCATCCTTCCATTATCAGAACCGCTTATCCTATGCAGGGTCACGGGGTGCTAGAGCCTATCTCAGCTGACTTTGGGCAAGAAGCGGGGTACACACCGTAAGCGGTTCTGATAATGGATGGATGGATATATTTAATGTTTGTTGATATTTTCTCAGACAACTATACAGACAGTGGGAGAACATACAGAGAGTAGCAACAGTTCAAAGTGTGGTAACTTGTGATACGGAGTGAAGACTGAAATGCTCCATCAAGCTATAGTCTGAAAAGGGCCTCAGCGTTCATTTTGGTAAGTTACGTCACTCATTTCCCAGTGTGACCAAACAGTCACGTGAAGTGGACCCAGGACCAAGATGATATGAGGAGAGCTGACAGGAAGAACAGTCAGACCAGCTCTTACCCTCACTCACAGAGTCATTAGATTGTATGTCTCACTCTCTCTTACTCTGCAGTCATGCTTTGCACACATCTCTCTGACACGCTGAGAGTCACTTGATGTCTCACTCTCTTTCTTACTCTGCACACGTGTCACAGTCACACTCCACACGCATGTCTCTCCCTCCCTTCCCTCAATCGCACACCCATCTATGATCAACTGTTCTGTCTGTCTGCACTCATGAAAGCTTTTTACTTTACTTTAATGTACATTTTCTTCTCCTGTGCAGGTGTTGTACTGTGTTTGAGATGCACAAAGAACCCTTAAAGTTTTGCGGTCTTATGAAGTATGATTGTACTGTAATCAATGCATGTATTTTTATGGAGGACCTCGTAAGATACTTATTTAAAAGGGTGCAACACAGTATAAGGTCCGCACAACTGCTTGATTAGTTTGACAATGGTTTTAAATATTTTGATGTAGAATATGGTATTATGGCTTGTGTTTTAGACCATATAAGATGTTTTGGCTCAACATGGTATTCTATAGCATGAAAGTTTTGGTCATGGTACAGTTATACATGATGAATTTATATTCATATGCTTTTATTGTGATATTTCTTGCATGTTAGTGTTTGGAAATCACTAGCAGCTATGTCGGGAAATACAACTGAGGTGAAATTCAACGTCACTGATGTTTTGCTGGATAATTGGTTAAAGGAGGATTTCTTTTACCTTACCATGAATTTATCATCATGTGTCATCTTTCTGTATGTTAACGGGGTCATGCTGTACACTCTGAGGAGCAAGCCAGTGTTCAGGGAGACCCCTCGTTACATTCTGCTGTACAATCTGCTCTTTGCTGACACTTATCACTTAGCAATCAGCTTTTTAATGTATTTACTTGCAGTGTCAAAACAGCAAATACTGCGTTCCGTGTGTGCTTTCCTGTCTGCGTTAGGTATTCTGATGGCAGAGGGATCCTCGCTCACCCTGGCTGTGATGTCACTGGAGAGATTTGTGGCTGTGTGCTTCCCACTGAGGGCCGCTAATTTTGTCACCATTAGAGGTACAGGGGTGGCCATTGCTGTGGTTTGGGCCATCTGCTCAGCAAACACTCTAATCAGATTCATAATGCTGTTCATTTTGGATTCCACTCCTATGAATCAAATTTTACAAGATTATTGTTCAAAAGAAAGTGTTTTTCCTTATGCAATTTTAGCGGCTTATGAGGAAGTGTACACAAGCATTGTCTTTGTATCAGTGGGTTTCATAATTATATTTTCCTATGTTGGTGTGATGGTTGCAGCCAGGTCTGCTTCCTCTGACAAAGCCTCAACCACTAAGGCTCGTAAAACAGTGCTGCTGCATCTCATCCAGTTGTGTCTCAGTCTGTCCACAACTTTAATGTCTCCTATACTAGTAATCGCTGCTACAGCAGGGGCAAACAGAGAGACTCTCACACGTATCAATAATTTATGTTTCATAATTGTTATCATTCTACCACGGTGTCTAAGTCCTCTCATTTACGGCCTTAGAGACAAAACTATTAAACCTCTTATCTTAAAAAACCTATGTTTTAATTGTCTTCTAGAACCAGTGATCCCCTGTATATCAAAATGATTTGATTTGTAAAGTTGTCGCTGCTGAGGATTTCTTCATCAACAGCAATCTTGCAGTCTTCATCCTGAAGTTATGTCTCATTGCAAATCAACTTTTCAAGTGCTTGTCTGAGCATTTCATCATTAGGAAAACCCTTTGTTTTTTTCTGTAGACTTCAGTAATAATCCTGTAAATAATAGATGACAGCTATCTATTAAATTCAACTCTTAATATATTTTTGAGTTTACGTTTTCTCATTGAATTAGGAAAATTCAGAGTGAGCAGGTATTGACCTTGAAAATCAATTTTTTGCTTTGCGGTTTACAATATTAAAACAACGGTTGCACCTCAAAATGTCCTCTGTATGGAGGAACCCATACGCTGCAGTAACGTTCTGATATCAGCTTATAATACACAGCTTTGCTAAGTGTAGCAATATGAGATATTTAGTTATTTATTACTATTCAGCTATCTAATAAATTATTTCAATAGGGTATAAAGATAACACCTAGTAGTTATTGTGTATAATTTTTACTTTATTGGAGCATTTCTAGACACCCAAAGTTACTGTACATGGCAAACAACAAAGAAACATTTTATACAAATTCATACTACATTTGGACAAATAAAATTTGAAAGGTAATTTACATAAGGCAGACACAGGAACATTAAACAAAATTATTAAAAAAAAGAGTCAAAGAACAGACTTAGGGTAATCTAAGAAATCCAAGTGTCTTTTAAACGGGATTTTAAAATGTTGATGGTGTCAGAGTTGGCAGGGGGAAGAGCCAATGGAAGAATAGGAAGAGTAGGAGTGATGTGTTGCCAGGGAGTTTAGAGCGAGTTGGACTCTTCGCAGCTGAACCTCTCCAGGGCTTTATTGAACACCCTAAAAAGGACACTGTAGCAATACTCCTGGCGTGAGGTGACAAAAGCAGGAAGTAATGTGTCAGCAACCGCATCTGCTATTAGTGGCCTGACTCTGGAGATGTTTCTCGGATGGAAGAGAGCAAGACTTGGGTGAAAGATTTTATGGAGAGGGCAGAATCTGTCCTTGGCAGAGGAGCAGATACAGGAGCCCTCACCAGTGAGGACATCATCACCAACCTTTAAAGTAGATCCCAAGGAGCCACAAACTATCATCTTAGTCTTGGTATTATTTAGCATCAGAAAATGTATAATATCTCTAGCCCCTCCAGGTCTTTTCCTAGGACAGGAAATTCTATTACCATCTTGTAATTGAAAATATCAACAAATCAGTAAACACTAGGGCTTCTATGGCCCATGTCCACAGCTCAGCGCGGGAAGGGCCATGATAGAAAGTTTGTGATGATGTTGTAACTTTAAGAAGAGAGTTTCTATAGCGGCCCTGGAAGGCCAACACAACTGGCGATGATAAGGCACAAAAAAATATGCCTGATAATAATTTCTCTTCCCTTTCTGATAACAATTTGTGCTGCATCTGACAATGCATCACATAAATAAATCAATAAGTGCATTGAATGTTTGTGTTTGAGAGAGATACCTGTGAAGTTTGGTTCCTGTGCCTCAGTTAAGCACAGTGTGCGAATGGAGGGGTGGGTATTTTTTGTTCACTTTAAGCAATGACGATTATGCGGACCAGTTGTTTGTTTGAAATGACCCTGTGATCTACCGTGGGCCTCACCTCTCACCATGCTCTCTATGGGAGAATGACACGAAAAGAAAAAAAATGCTGATCAGTTTTTTTGAAGTCGCAATATTTAACGCTCATGTTGTGTCCCACGGATCTCCCACAAACCGTGTCGAATCGCTTTATCGCACAAATAAATGCGTAACAAAATCGGGAAAAAGGGCCATATTTGTAGTTTAGCCAAAGAACGCAAACGTTAGTGTTTCTATACTCTTGGGTCTAACTTTTAACCTCCATTTTGCTAGCAAACTTGGCGAAATATTTTTCTAAGTAGGTGAAGCTAAAAACAATGTATGTACATTTCCGCTGGACGTTCCGCCCAAAATTCAAAACGCATAGGGACGTATGAAAATATCGTAGATAATAAAGTTTTGTGCAAAATAACCTAATACCTTTATTCGTGCTAATATTATGAGATAGATATTAAAATATGATTATTCATTCACATCAATAAATTAAGCTTTGCCTCTTCTCAAGCTATTCACGATGTGTTATGTAAATAAGAATTCATGCATTATTTTGGTAGTGCAGTTTTTGGGGTCTTAACCTTGTGATGCGGCCCTCTCGTGTGGTTTAAGTATGGTGACCGCAGTTCAATAAATAAATAACAAATCAGCATCTGAGCGCTTTGAGCACCAAAAGTTTCTTTCTGAACAATGACGTAACCTATCTTATGTCATCTGTTACGACTCATTTTGCATTATAATTATGTACTTTAGTTTAAAATCAGTATCATTTCACAATAACGACATTTAAACCTTTTATAAAAAAAACTTGATTGCCAACGGATATTACATACTTAGGCACTCATAAATACGAAAACATTTGTAAAAAACTACATGAATTAAAGTCAAAAGCGCAATAATAAAAACAATGAACATATCTGAACTGAAGTCCAATTTTTGAGGAATTCTTTTACATTGTTTGCCTAAAAAAAATTGAACATCGTACTATTTGACCAAAACGAATTAAGCAGCAAGCGTATAGAAGTATACAACTGTTTTACTGTTGACTTGCAGATCG
>JAVQJS010007237.1:0-12156 GCA_036024795.1 Galaxias rostratus | reverse complement strand
AGAATGGAAGCCCTCAACTTTAAGACACAGGATTGTTATTGTCACATTATGAATACAGAAATGTAGACTAAACGCCAAATATTTTTTGTTAAAAAAAGAAAAAAGAAAACACTATCTAGTTCTAAACTGACACTAGCACATTGATCACACTAGTTTTTGATACATTTTTACTCTACTTGGCAGAGGCCTTGTGTACGTCACATACACAGTCACGCTTTAATAAATCAACTGAAAACTAAGATTTAAGAAGAGTACATATAGTTTAAGTGTTTATGTGCAAGGTAGAACTTGTGAAGGAAATTTTATTTATATTTCCTGTTCTGCCTTTTAGCTTTTAGTATTGGTTGTGTTTATCCTGTTCATTTCGATATAATTATTTGTATTATTAGATATGCATTGGCTGTGTGGATTTTCTTTCAAAAACTGTTGACAGTAGTTTGAATAAAAGTGTAAATATGAAATATTGACCATCAGTTAGATAAGATCTGATGGTCAACTCTACTGTAATTTCAGTCTAGTAGGGACACTGCTTTGGACACAGCAACAATTTGTTATATGAAAAATGCATTTTTCTTCAGGGTATTCAAAGTTGCAGTTGATATGGGGTACTATTTATAAAGGTGAATAAAAGGTAAACGCACACATCTGCAATGTTGTTTAAAAAAATATAACACACATCTGCAATGTTGTTTAAAAAAATATAAATAACACGCTTAAGTACTAAATGTACTAAATAATGTTATGGGTCTTCATCACATTTTAAAACCTGAGTTGTAATTAAGATGATCAAATTTGGTCTTATTTGAAAATCAATAAAGCATCCATTGTATAAAATGCTTGTTGTCTGGTTTCCCAAGAAAAGTACAAATTGCCTGTGTTTGCCGTGGGACATCTCATGCCCAACCATGAGAAAACAAACTGGAGCTTATTGAGGACCTTATTTGATGTCCCAAAAAGAACCCCATTGCAGTAATCCCGGCGTGAGGTGACAAACACATGAATCAATGTTTCAGCAACCTCTTCAGTTATTAATGGTCTGAGTCTAGAGATGCTTCTCAGATGGAAGAAGGCAGATTTATGAGAGGTTCCATAGCGAAGGTGGAATCCAAGACCACAACAAGACTTCTAAACGTATGGTCTGGTGTAAATCTTGAAAATATTTATAATTAAATGAAACTACATACAAAGTGCCTGAACACAGACCCACACTCTTTTGCCAAGCGAGATTTGCATTTTACAACCTACCCCCAGCCTAATTTTCACACCCTACCCTGACACTTAACCCAGGAACACTCACCTATGCAACCATTAGTCGATCTCCCCCCACATTTACAAGGGAAACAAGTTAATATGTTGGAAATTACTAAACATCAACTGCATATATATTTAAAACGAAATAGTAAACTAGTATAATTTCTAAAATGGTAAAGGATTACCATCGCTATTTCTCAACATCATGGACCTTGTGATGATGTTGAGATAATAAAATGATGCAATGTAAGAGTGTGCTAGGGGCACAAGGCTATTCTAATTTTCAACACACCGGACAAATATTCCTTGAATGAATATATGAATATGTGCATAGGATTGTGATGTGATGATGCGCATTGAAGGTACATAGGGAGTGAGCATGCATATGAGAGTCATGTGATCCATGTGATCCCTGGGGTTAATGTTACTGGTTGAGAAGCCTGATGGCCTGGGGGAAAAAACTATTTGTGAGCCTGGTCGTCCGTGCCCGGATGCTCCGGTAGAGTCTAACAGACGGCAGCAGCGAGAAAAGACCATAGCCTGGGTGGCTGCAGTCTTCGATGATTTTCTGGGCTTTCCTAAGGCATCGTGTGTGGTATATGCCTTGTACATAGGGGAGATGACAGCCAATGATGCGCTCCACTGCCTTCACCACCCTCTGGAGGGCTTTGCGGTCAGCAAAGTGTGGAGATGCTTACAGAGAGTGCAAACAATAAGCGTGTGGATTACCGGACCTTTCCTGTATTTGCTAGCAGAGCTATTCACTTTGAGAGTCACAAAATGGAAATAGATTCAGGCAGTCCAAGGACATGGTGCAATGTGCGCCAACCAACCCCCTTCCCTTCTAGAAAGTGAGCTTTATTGAATGTCAATAACTATTCAGAAACTCCCCATGACCACTGTTACACTGTGGTTGTTATTTATGGCTGATTGCTTCCTTGATCTGTAGCAGTCTAGACAACCAAGTATCCGATATAGAAGTGCTAGCTGTAGAGGCACCTTCCATCCAGCCTCTGTAGAGAATGTTTGGCATCTTAGAGGACACAGTGTACAGAGATGTCAAAGAGACTGGGGTTGGCCTTTTACAGTAACCTCCGGCTGTGGAGCAGTCTGAAACCGAGCAGCGTGCCAGGGCACTGCCAGTCCACGCGGTTCATCAGCCTATTAACAATGCGATGTCCGACTACCTAATTCGGCAAAAGGCTAGAGCTGTCGGGACCATCCCCTTCATTGACGGAGTCAACGGACGACATGACAAGATCAGGTAACTTAGCGCAGCTCTCTGGACAGGTTGGCTCTACAAGCATGGCCAGCTTGGCAGCGTGTTCTTGCTCAAAGCCATTCCAGAACCACTTTAACAGCATGGCCGCCACTATGAGGAAGCCATCCACACAGCTGAAAAGATCAAAGTGTTTTATTTGTCAGGTGCACAGTATGACACAGGATCATTCTGAGCAAATAAATACTTATGACGTGGCAGGCAACAACTAAGTAGAACAGAGCCAAAATATTCACACAAAAAAACAGAAAACAAAAATAAGATAAAAAAATAACGAAGATATACAAGATATGTACAGATGGGGAAATGGACAGTGAGAACGGCAGTATCAAATGTTTTAAATATACAAAGTGCAGGAGTGCTGATGAATGTGTGCATAGGATTGTGACGATGCGAATTGAACGTACATAGGGATTGAAGGAGCATACATAGGAAAGTCATGCGATCAATGTGATCCCTGAGGTTGATGTTGCTGGTTGAGAAGCCTGATGGTTAGGGGGAAAATACTGTTGGTGTCAGGTCGTTCGTGCCCAGATTCTCTGGTGGTGTCTACCAGAGGGCAGCAGCGGGAACAGACCATAGTCTGGGTGGCTGCAGTCTTTTATCATTTTCTGTGCTTTCCTAAGGCATCGTGTGTGGTAGATGCCTTGCACAAAGGAGAGGTGGTAGCCAATGATGCGCTTCGCTGTATTCACCATCCTCTGGAGGGCTTTGCGGTCAGCAGCGGAGTAGCTGCCATACCAGACAGTAATGCAGCCTGTGAGGATACTCTCAATTGTGCACTTGTAGAAATTGATGAGGGTTTTGGCAGACATGCCAAACTTCTTGAGTCTCCTCAGAAAGAATAGCTGCTTTTCGGCAGTTTTCACTGCTGCGACTGATTGCCTGGACCAGGTGGTGTCATCATTTACGACCACACCATGGAACTTGAAGCAGGAGACTCTCTCCACTTCAGCTCTGCAATGTGAATGGGGGCGTGACCCGATTCAAACATGACCCGGGGAATGTCCCTCCTGCCCCTGGTACACTGAACCCAAGCAAGGCTCCAGCCAAATCTGCTAGTTTGAACTGATGCTTTCAGTACTCAACAGGAAAAAATATTACATCCTTCTCCAAGGTAGATCTGACTAAGGTTACTCGAGCTGCCAGTGAAGTCCTCGGTAATACCTAGATGCATAAGCACAGATCTTCTTCCCATGCCTGACGTGGACACAGAGGTTATGGGTATTGGGAGAACTGTTGCCAGTGATATGCAGAGGCTCTTTGACAGCACTGAGGAATCCAGCTCTCTGAGGGAACTGATCACGACAACCCCGAATGATGGCACTGAACAATTCTCGATGGCATCTTGCGTCCCTCTTAATTCTGCCCTGGCGGGCATTTACAGGAACATCCACAGCAAAAAAATCTTTATTTTGCATGTTTGCTACCTTGGAAATCAAAGAGAGTGACGCAACCCCAGTTCAACAAGAATATTCTGCAATTTGGTCCTTTGTCTTCTATCCCGATTTCCCGTGTGGCTTTTCAGGCTATGTCTTCTCCCCTGAAGTGTCCTACCCCTCTCCCTGGGTCTCAGCCAACCTGGAAGTTGGGAGACAAAAGAGAATGCTCCAGAGATGAAGAAATATGAAGATGCTGAGTCCGAGTTGTCAGGCTTGATGCAGCAGATGCTCTTTATTAGAGAGGATCCTGCGTCAGTGGAAGCCAAATTGGATACCCTGCTCTGCTCGGGGGGCCTTTGCCCTCTGATGGAAGACAAGGCCATCAACGGTGCCAAGACCACAAGGGAAAACTTGGGTAATGTTGTGACCTAGGATGGTTTCAAGGACATGGAGTACGTCTTCACAGAATCCAAGATAACGGCTCTCCTCAAAAACCTGGACATTCAATGTTTCCACTCAGCCTGGAGGCTTTCCAAGGGCCAAGGGGGCAGCCGCAACCACCTCTCCTGTATATTCCAGGAGATCACTGGTCTGTTAAGTAGTAAGATAACAAAGAAAGGGTCGGATGCCACATTCTGGATCACTTGGTGCCTACCATTGTACAAGACGGAGCAGGTCATCACTTTGGCATCGTCTCACATGGGCCGAGAACTCTGTTCAGTTGTAAACACAGCAGTTGGCTCAGAACACGGCAAAGATTAAGCTAGACAACCAAGTGTTGTCCATGAGGGTTTATGCACAGGTCCTCTCTTTGGTTTGTATTGCCTTAGTGCTAAAAGAGGACCAGATCTATACTAGGGATATTAGTCCCAGGCCACACCCTGTTCAGGATACCAGTTCATCACAGGGCTGACAGATAGGGACAGAAGGGGCAGGAGCCTATCCCAGTTGACATTTGGCCAGAGGCGGGGTTCACCCTGGACAGGTCGCTGGTCCACCGCAGGGCTTACTCATAGGGACATACAACAACTCACACACATTTACACCCACGGACCATGAAGAGCCACCAATAAACCTGCATATTTTTGGACTGTGAGAGGAAACCGGAGGAAACCCACTCTAACATGGGGAGAACATGCAAACTCCACACAGAAAGGCCCTTTGGTGAGGTGGGGATCAAATCCAGGATCTAGCTGTGAGGCAACAATGCTAATCACTGAGCCACCGCCCTAGATGAGCACTTCAAAAAATATATATTTTAGAATGGACTTGGGTCGAGAGCAGATATGGCGTTGGGGTTTTAAAGTGGGCACCCTAAATCCCAAATGTTTTGTTAATTTAAGCCCACAACACCTCCAGAAGGCTTAACGGTGAGCGATGACATCTCAGAGCCACCCTCTTTATATCCACTATTGGCACGGCCAGATATTAATGTTTTTTTTTAAACTGAGAGATGCCCCCACACCTGTCCCTAATTCCTATTACTGCAGGCTTTCTATACCAACTCTTCAAGGTTACTTACCACCTGAAAATAAGATAATCTTTCCCTACTCTGTTCCTGCAGGCTTGAGAAATGACACAGGAAAGACATACCATTTATACCGTTGTCCTGATATTAAACCACTTCTTTGTTTTTCAGCATGATTATTTAAATTTAAATTTTGGGTGCAGCCACTGGCTACTTCTTTCTCCTATAGCTGATATAGCTTTTATGGTCTGGCGCAAATCTTGGCTGCAGATTCCTATCTCCTTAAATACTTTAGTTGATATTGCAGCAAGTGCACAGCATCCAACTTCCACTGGGCATACCTTTTTTCTCCAACCTTGCAGTTCTGTCTCAGCTGCTAATTTGCTAGAGCGGAGTATCTTTCTTTTGTTAGCCTCCTGTATTGCTTCTTCCCCTGGGACTGTCAGCTCTATAAAATAGACTATTTGTTGTGTAACACATCTGGTCTTAAGTTGGTTGTTGCAATTTTCAATTCGGACTCTCAGTTGGCCAACATCAGCCAGCATCTTCTAATCACATGTTCCCCTCAGCTGCCCTGAATTTTGTTTTGCTAAATAACTCTTCCTACACAGAACTCACTCCATAACAAAGCAAATGTAGTGCATGTCACCGTCTGCTCCAATTGACAGGGCACTAAGTGTTGAGCGCATATGCTCTATTGCTCTGCCATATGCGCCAGGTGTATCTTTTTGAGTGAGGCTCGCCTTGCACCCAGCCATTATGTGTTTGAGATTATCAATCCCGCCACAGAGGGGGAAAGTTGGATCCTCACTACCCATTGGCTGAGATTTGTCCTTGTTGGCAGTACATTGTAAGTTGCCCTAACCATGACGCTCTTGAATTCTTGTGGATTCAGTTCCACCCAAGTCCGTCCATGGGATTTGCCTCTGCTCTATACTTTCTTGGTAGTTGAGGAGTTCTAGAATCTTGCTTAAGAGTGGAAGGTTGGATCTAGGCCGATACCTCTTGAGGGACTCTCGATCCTAACCCTGTTTTTTTAGGATAGGTATGACCACAGCCATCTTAAAGTCTGAAGGGATAGAGCCTGTCCTGCTGGAGGTGTTTACAATGTCAACAATGTCACCGAGTGGGCAAACATGCCTTGAATATCAAAATGGGCATCGGTTCAAAAGTGCAGACAGCGGAGTCTGATAGAGTGGCAAGAGTGGAGATAAATGGAGAGTCAAGGGGCTTTCAAAGGTATTGGAGATGCATTTAACAGGAAGGGGTGTTTTAATATGAACAGCCAACAGAAAACGTAGCTGGCATGGTTAAAGGCTGGGGGTGTTTATAAATAGCTTGGAAACAATCTTTTCTTTGTCAATAACGTCACCACAATCTTTTCTATGACTTCGATGGTGACTCGTAACCAGAAAAATGGTGCATTTCGCCACCTACTGTAAATTGATTGACTCTTCTAGGGGTGTTAAATTGAGCACCTTTGATTTGAGAATACTGGTTGGCTAAATTGATGTTGCTATATGCATATTTTGTATCTGTAATTGACTGCTGCACGGCTGCACTAACTGGGCAATGTTTCTAAAGACCCAGATTGAGTAAATGTGAGGGAAGGATGAAAAGGAAGCAGATCACACACACACACACACACACACACACACACACACACACACACACACACACACACACACACACACACACACACACACACACACACACAAACACATATATATACAGTATATATACACACACACATATATATATATATATAGTGAAAATTAAACACACTCATATTAAAAAAAATAATTAAGTACCGTTCATTTTTATTTCAAAATCAAAACAATTTCCATTAGAGAGGCCAGCGCCTTATATTGGTCAGCCGGCACTGCCAACAAAATGTATAGGAATATTGCAAAATGTATCATAGTAAGGTTGTTTTACCGTCATGACAGGTAAACACAGGGTAACTCTCAATTACAATGTCCCAGTGTCCAAACTCAAACCTACGCCCAATTGCAACTTGCGCGTGGCAGGCAGCATGCTGTAGCTGAGAACTGGTTGGACCGGTTAGAGCCTGCCCTCATGAGAGCTATAAATTATGTCTAGGCCATCATTTCGATTTCTACAGTTTTCTAAGTGAAATACTGTCATTCAGTGTCAGAAAAATTAAGTATTTTGAAGTCAATTCTATCGTTAGCCTAGTCGTCCATCTCATTATAGTCTTGGCTAACTTTGTTTTAAGCTCTTCCCTAAATTATTTATTGAAACAAACTGGTTTCTTAACTCCACCTGACCTCTCCAAAGATGTCAAACAATTGTTTTTCACAGAGCGTTGCCGGCATAAAACACAGCATCATATTGCCCCCCTTTTGCAATCATCAACGACAATGTTTCTTTCAATATATCCTGATTGTAACACATTCGTTTGCTAGTTTCCAACCAGGAGTCATATGGAGAGAGATCTCAGTGCAGGATTGTAAAACCATACACATACTTCAAACTAATCATGGGCGGAGGAAACTTAAATTTTAAAATGAAGGTGTCGATGGAAATTATCATTATCAGGCAAACCCTGTGCAAAGAGCACATTATTAGTAACTCTGGAGATATGGTCACCAAATTAGATTAAGGAAGCTTCACGTGGTCTGTGCGATGGTATCTTATATGGATATTGCGCCATCTAGCGCTGAAATGCTGACAATGTTGTAGAATTACTTTCCAAAATTATGTTATGGTCTTGGCAATATGATCTAATAAGACACATGCAAACAGTAACAGGTTAATGATTGTTTTACAACAAAACACACCTGTCCATAATATAGCGACACAAGCCATTTACAAATGAAATAAGTTGCATCAGTTCCCTCCATATAAGGTCATGGCGCATGTTGGATAGATTCCCAGTGGCGAGTTGAATGGGGTATGCCTTTCTTGTCCCCACTTTGGCAGCTGCGCCTTATTTTGGGAGCGATTTATTTTGGTACCATCGAAAACATCTTATTCTCATTGGTGGGGGTCTATCCAGGGTTTATTCAGTAACCAGCCCTAGACAAACTACGCGACTCAAATTCTCGGCTAGGCCTCCAACCCTAATCTATTATGAATAATGTAATTGTTTAAATAACTATTTCCTTACGGTGGGTGCAAGTTAATTATTCAATTTGTCTCTGGATTTTGTTTCAAATCCACACAGTAATATTAGGATGTAATTATGTATTATTTGAAAAAATATGATTCATGATTATCTTTCCATTAAAATGGATTTCAATTGGAGTGCCATTCCATAAGTAATACATGCACTAAACCAAATAGGTTTGGTCCATGTAAAGTGCATAAATCTAATTTGGGGACATTTCATCATTTCAATATTACAAGGCAGACCATGGCAATATCCTCTACTGTTGCATCATTTGGTCTTTATACTAAGGATTAGAGAATGTGCGCATGCCCTGATAGGTTCGTCCTCAGTTCGTTTCTCCATTGGTGGAGACGCATGTTGCTTTTGACAGCAGAACCCGCACTTGCCGCCGTTGTCTATTCATTGGAGGGAGTGTGCACCCACGCCGGTGCGAGGACCAGACTCTTTCCCACACTCATCCTTCATCCTAGGCGTTATTCGAACCTACGTGCGTGAAATTTACTGTTATAAAATGGCCAAGAAGAGTGAGATAAACGGGCACGGAATGCCTCACTCCGATTCTACCGACCAAATCATAGAAAGAAGCGAAAAGCAAACCTTCAAAGACAAGTTTTTTTTGTTTTTGAACAGAAATCTTCTGGTAATCATGACCGTGTCGGGGGTTCTGGTAGGCGTAGGGCTTGGCATGATGGTTCGCAACATGAACCTTACCCGAGCGCAAATGACTTATTTTGCCTTCCCGGGAGAGATGCTACTGAGGATGCTCAAGATGATCATCCTGCCTTTGGTCGTGTGCAGTCTCGTTTCAGGCGCTGCCAGCTTGGACACCCGCTCATTGGGGAAGCTTGGAGGGATTGCAGTCTCATACTTTTTGGTGACCACCCTCATCGCCTCTGGAATTGGGGTTTCCCTCGCATTCATAATAAAACCCGGTGTTGGTGCAGGGGCTCTCAACACCAACAATCTGGGGTTGGAGAGTGTAAGCAACAATAAGGAGACCACTGATTCGTTTTTAGATCTGGCAAGGTAACCACAGTTATAGGAACTCTGCTATAAAATGAAGGCCTACATTCATTTCCGTTGTGTAATACCGTTGTATGCGCCTCTCATGCACACCCGAAACATGGCTAAAATTATTATTATGTGTTTTATGTAATCAGCACGCCGGTCAAACGTGCTTCCACGCGCGCGTTCGATTTGCGGTATCTAGGTTGTGCTAAACACGAGTGCCTCGGCGCATGCCCACTTTCCGAAATTGCATGACCCTCAGCCCAAAGGAATACATAACAGGCATGGTTGCTTAGGAACACTTTAAAATAATATAGAAAAAAATTGTCTATCTAAATTGTGATATTGTCGATCAATATTTGAATCAATTTATTTATTTAATCTTCCGTCCAAATTATAGCATTTGGTTTCCAGCATATGTTGGCGATAAAGTACAGGTCCTAACCTGCATGTGGCATGTGAAAAAGTATGTTGTCTGACTTCGGGGAAGCTCAGCAGTTATCAGACAGGCAGGTGAGGAAAGCTTTAAAATGTGGTCCTTCCCACAGCCACAGTATTTGAAACATCAGTCTCTCATCAAGTTTCAGAATCTCTACATTGCAGGAGTGTCAAGCATATACTCCCATTATAGGTAGAAATAGTGTACCAGCTATTACTAGTGTGCTAGTTCATATTCAATTAAAAAGGTGAAATGAAAAGTTTACTTTGTCAGGTGATGTGATCGAGTGGTTGACTCCTTTTTGTTTGGAGGTTGTTAACATTAACTGTTCTCAGCAGTAAATAGAACGAGATGCAAATACTTTAACAAAACATTTATTCAATGTGCAAATTGTTATGGACTATGTGAAGATCCATTGGTTATAGGCATACCATGTTATGAACAACTGAAAAAAAGCATCACTTTCTCATATAGGTTCTCTTTCATTTCTCAATTTCTCACACAGCCCCCTTTAAAAACCCTCCCATATTGTTTAACTTGAGGGAACAGTGATGATGGTCCCGGGTCAATGTGACCCAGTGCAGGTTTAACTTTAAGAAAGTAATAATGAAAATATGAATATACTGTACATATACATTTACACATTATCCTTAAATCAATTTTTATATTTTTAATCAGTGTTTAGTGAAACATGTTTTTTACCCCCTACAGATTGTGGTTTACTATGCTCCAAAAATTATTAAGAAATGTTTTCTGCATTTTGAATCTTTGAAATGGGTCGAATTGTCCAGCAACATAATTAGAGGGTGGTCCACATGGACAAAGTGCAGGGCCGTGCACAGACATTTTAAGGGGCAGGGCCTATAAAAGAAAAAAAGGCTCATCCACTTAACATGACAGCCTGCTTTTTTAAGGTTGAGGACAGTACAATGCCATTGGCTTCTATCAGTTTTAACATTCCGATTTAATACTGATAAGATGTAGGCTCTATATCTTATATATTCATGTCTGATTTCCAACTAGGAGTACCAGACCAATCTAGTCTCATTTTGTCAGCTGTTCAAGAATAAAGAAAAAACGAAAATGTGGTTTAATATTGCCATGTGTCTTGTATCTCTACAATGAGATGATTTCAGTCTTTGGTTGTGACACCCTTCCTTTTCATCTCTGTCCTCTTCAGGAATCTCTTTCCAGCAAACCTGGTGGCTGCGGCTTTCCGCTCAGTAAGTGAAGCCTAATTTTCCCCCCTTATCTCCTTTCCCCCTTTCCCGCTTTTAGTTTAACACTCAAAAATATTTTTCTCCCACGGTTGTGCATTGTTCCGCCATAATTTAGCTCAGAAAAACCACACGCGCAAATCCATTCACTTCACTTCATTTGAGCGCACAATAAATTCTTGCCGAAGCACACCAGAGACTGTGTTACGCAAGGCTGCTGCTCCCTCAGTCGTCCAAACGCCTCTCTCTTTCCACCCTCCATGGCAGTTACCATGGCAGAGCCCATTCCATTTCAGCCAGCCTAGCAACCACCCTGTTGGTCTTTAGTGTGCTCTGATCACCGGCCTGCACACATTTTCAGAACGTTTTTGGTCTGAGAGCTGTAACGGGGGTCCTGCAAAGTTCAATATTTGAACACACACGCTGTTTAGCCATTTATTCCAAGTAACTGGACACGGACATGGTCTAATGGATGTCCCGCACACACCTATCCAAACAAATACCCATCCACCTAACTCTATGCACACATACGCACACACGCACGTGCACACAAATCCATCTTTGACTATTATCCTCTCTGACCTCATCTTGACCAAACCGGTGAGTTATGAAGATGTAAGCGGCCGTAACCAGCACCAATATGAGGGACAAGTCACAGAAGTCACAGAAAGTCCCAAAGTCCAGCCAGGCTATTGGGTGCACTTGTTGAGTGCGTCCACCCTCTAACTCCCTCCCACTCCTTGCCCCTTTGCTGTTGGCAATGTTTCCAAACTTGATTAAGCCTCAGAAAAACATGACAGCCAAAGAGGTCCGACAAAAGTGTGAATATTCTTATCTAAAGACATAAGTTAAGAGTTGAGTTACCCGATAGGCCGCTGTCTCCATGTCAACAAGAAAGAGAGAAAGAGAGAAAGAGAGAAAGAGAAAGAGAGAGAGAGAGAGAGAGAGAGAGAGAGAGAGAGAGAGAGAGAGAGAG
>JAVQJS010007225.1:0-10391 GCA_036024795.1 Galaxias rostratus | reverse complement strand
AGCAGAGTCTCAACGGCAACAAGCATGTCCTTTCTCTGTTGTGGCACGTACTGAAATACAAAGACCAAGATCAAGATCACTATCCATCCCTTCTTAATTTCTCAAGCCTTCTAAATGTTGCCACAACGCCCATCTGCAATCTCCCTAAGGTTCTCTCCTTCAAATTACTATAAAGTATTATGACGGTTTAGACTCGGGACATTTCCCGAGAAAGCCCTATATTTGCCTTTGGCGAGAAGTCTACTCACCAAACGGCATCGTAGGCCTGGTGAGGGCTGCTGCAAAAGGAAAGAGGTTCGGAGAGCAGGAATGTTGGAGGCCACAGCAGCAAGGAAAGAGATTAGGAAGGCAGCCAATAATGAAAGAATACAAGAGAGGAAAGGAGAGGATGTATCAAAGGAAGAAGCACAACAGATCAACACAGGGAGAGAGAGAATATAGAACTGTAAGCAGAGTAAAGATGAGGAAAAAGTTATAAGAGTTCAGAAAGTAAATAATTAAAGGCCACGCCAAACAGAGCTTGAGGAAATATTAAATGGCTCAACCTCATATTCAAATCTAAGAAAGCTTTTTTGAGAAGTGAATAAAATAACAGAAAATTACAGTCACACAACACTAAAGATGTTTTTTGAGGAACATCTGAACATGTCAAAACATTGTTCATGACTCATCCCCAGCATTTTTCCTCGGAGCTCTTAAAATCAATTCACAGGAACTTAGTCATTGTTGATTTATCTCCAAAATAAACTGACCACAAAAAAATACACTTTATCTGTCATATTATTTTATCTATCATACTGTCTATCATATTGAAATCTAAAAGCTTGAAAATGGTTTTGAACTAAACTCACCGTTTTAACAGTCAAATCATTTAAAGCAGTTCTACGCAATCATCACGTCTATCCCATCTCCCCAGGACTGGAGTACTCACTTAAACGTGTTCCTGCTCTCCCTCTTGTTAGCTTCCTCCGGGACAATTTGTTTCTCAGGAGCTGAAGCGTCTGAGAGAGACGGACTGAGGATGGACGGGAGGAGGAAAAGAAGAGAGAGAGAGTGTGAGCAAACAGAGGCTCGGCCCTCAGTCTCCAAACGACAGTGTTTCCTGTCAGGCCAGTCCATTGAGACAGCACTCGAAAAGGCAGGGGGAGCAGTTGACGGACAGTGTGTGTGTGCACACGCAAACAGGCACGCACCAGAGGGGACCGGTGTTTTTTCCAAGATTTTCTCTCAATCACTGTGAATGCCTAAACCTTCGGTTTGTTATAAACATGTTACCTTTTTCTCATCAAGCAATTATCAATTGAAGAATTACATTGGCATTTAGAGCAGCATTGAAACTAAGCATGCAGTGAGTGAATTAGAAAGAATGTTTTGAATAAAAACAGCATGTGTCAGTTTGGCAAAAATATTAACCACTGAAAGTTGAATATTCTGTGAGTGGAATTTGAAGTGAATTTACTCTGTCCCATTAGCTTATATGGGGAGTTCATATGCGATGAATAAACCGAAGCTATTTAAAGAATGATGAAAATAGCAGCAATGAACAGAGTGGTATGCTGAAATGAAAATACCAGGTTGTTTGTTGGTGTCTGGGAGCGGGCAAGTCCACAGCAACACTTAAGGCCACACAACTTCACAGTGTAGAAAACAGTCTTATGGCAGACTGCAGTGTCAACACTTTCTAAATATAGCCAGCCTGGCTGTGTTACATGGATATAGCAGAGGTTTAGGTGGCACAATCCTCTGGGTTCAAAGTTCTTCATTTTGTATCAGATTGACTGTGGGATACAGTATCTATGTTCCAACTGGTCTCGCTAATCCAGATTCCCCAGAGGATATTATTAAAACGTGTGTGTACTGAAGACCTCTCGGCTAGACTGACATACCCTCAGATAAAGGATGGACGAGAGTGTTTTTCACTAACCATGCTCAAGTGTGGAAAAGAAGAGAACAACAAGACTACAAGCTCCCTTTAGTGTTCACCATCCTACCCCGCTCCTTTCAGCACCCGTTTAATGAGCAGAACTAATGTTCTCACAGACGATTGCGACAATAAAAATTCTGTTCTGCCAAACGGAATGCAAGAAAAAAAACGTTCTTTCGGCGCATAGGCATGTATTGATGAGTAACATAACGCAAAAAGGACTGAAAACAAAGTTAGATGTGAAAGATCATGCAAGTGGTTATAATGACAGACTTGCATGCTTTATGATAATCAAGTGAGTGCATTAATTGTATTGCATGGTTTAAATGTATTCAATGTATTAGTTGAGTGAGTAACAGGATCAAGAAATGGAAAGGATGAAAGTGAGAGACTAAGACTGAAGTCCAAAACTAAGAAGACTGGGTGATAAACTGCGGTGTTACAGACCGTCTTTCAGCAGCAGAGGAGTCCTCCGAAATAGACCCGGTCTTGTTAAACAACCTGGACCTTCTAGAAATCCCCAGAGCAGACATGTGATGGCTGAGGAAAGAACGACCTCTAGTGGTGGGTTTGACCACGAAATGTGACGAGAGAGAGATGGGGAAAGAGAAAAGCAAGAAGGAGACAGAGAGAGAGCGTGAACAAGAGATAGTAAGACAGAGACAGAGAGAGAGATCAATTATGGGGGGTGGAAGGGGTATTAGTGGCTCTATGAGAGATTCAGACACCACAGTATCCCAAAACCAGAGACAGGCCCCCAATCCCAGCAACTGTAGCAAACATAGCAGTTCTAGAGTATGTCAAAAACACAGTCATTGAGTGAAGAAAGCATTAGCCAAAGTAAGAGGGGAGGTAGGGCCCAGAGGAGACTCTGTGAATATAGAATGTATTCTATAAGAACCTAAATGTCTTATCGCAACCCTAAAGTTTATATGTAAATTATATTGGTGACTGACCAATCCTAATTCCTTTCCTGCAACTAAAACATGCACACACAAAAACAAACAGCTAAACTGATGGGATTGATTTATTTATATCACCCTGGGGGCCTTGGCAAAGTAAGGTCTACTATGTGGCAGTCCCAAACCCAAACGACCATAAGGTGGCTTACGCAACTAGAGGAGGAAGAAAATTCCTCTATGTTGAACTAAGAGAACATCGGGTTCCAAATAAAACATTTGCTTTACACTTTTGTACTATGTTCGTCAGATGAATAAAATGTTTTGCGCTGGCAAGAGGTCTATACTTGGAAAGGCACGTAGCAATTTGGGCAGTATGGGTGTGGAGAAATGCCAAGGGGGTTCAGATACCTGCCCAGTATCTATCTTTCAATCCTTAGGCTTCAAGCTTCGCAATATTCAACACATTGTTGATAATATGGATAAAAATATTAGGTTTGTTACCTTAACTGTTAACTTGTTGGGATGACCAAAATTGTACAGATAAAGTCATTTCACACACTACCAGTCAACTTACAGCAAATAATGCCTTATAAAAGACTCCAATGTCAATCATATAGATAGTTATAACAGAGTCGAGATATCTACATAAAAACGTTAAGATTGATAAATACGTAAACAGATTCACACCAGACATATTCGGTATATTTACTGTGATTAGAGTGCAGAGGCTAAATAAGTGCAGCACATGCTTGCTGAAGGCTATTGCGGTGAGCTAATGCATGGGCACCAAGAACACAGGCCTGAAACGGTCACTCACGGGCTGGAGGGGGCCTTGGGCTCATTTTCTACCATAGAGGGAGACTCTGCTCTACCGTTGGAGGCACCGGGAGGCGGCACAGGGGAGGACCTCTGCGAGCTTGAAGGGCTGGAGGAGGGGGAGTAGGGCTCTGAGATCAGCGGGGAGGGGGTCCTTGTCAGCTCAGCTGTGGGGCTGCTGACAACGGAGGAGGAGGCCGGGGAGAAGGGGTTGGAGGAGGAAAGGGAGAGAGGGGAGGAGGGAGAGAACGGCACGTCGGCGATGTTCTGGGAGGAGACGCGCCGGCTCCTCCGCCCCTCCTGCTCGCTGGACGTGACCTTGCGTCGCTCCTTGCGGATGTGAGGGCAGGCCTCGTCCATCTCCCCGTCCTCGTACTTCAGGGCAGTCTGGAGGAGGACAACCACGAGAGTTTAACTCTGCACCGCAATGTACACTACCATCACTGTTTGACACCTGACAGCAACGCTGATCCTGAAACAGGACTGTGGTTTAAGGTTCAAGGTTTTTTATTGTCACATGCATAACGTTTACAGAGGCAAAATAATGCAATTAAATGATTGTGTCTCTGACACCTCAGCTAATGCAGACATTTTAATAGAATATAACAAAATAGGTAAATAAAATCTGATACAAAGTAAATAAAATCTAATACAAAAATAAAATCTAATACAAAATACTGTGAGTGGAATGCAAAGAGCCGAATGCGGTGTTGACCTCATAGATGGTGAACTGTTGTTTGAGGTCAGGCTCCGTGGCCTTGTTGCTCATGTGTTTTTGCACGATCTGCTCCATGCCTTGCTGCTCCAAACAGTCGGTTACGTCATAGAAAGAATCTTGGTCTGGTAGTGCGGCTAGGGTCTGAGGAAACACACATGCACGCACAGACGCACGTACACAGAGACAGAGAGAGAGCAGGAGCGAGAGAATACCAGAAAAACAGTTAAGGTTTATGCATTTACTGCAGACTAGGGGCGTTTTATGTAAGGATCATACTAAAATCTCTCACCACATAATAAAGATGCTAAAAGAAGTCAATAAGCATTGTTAAAGAACCACAGAAAAGCACTACCAATCCTGTTCCTGAGACTGCCAGTGCAGAGGGTGGTTACCTTGTTAATGAGGGTCATGGTGAAGATGAGCAGCTCTGTGTCTGAACCATTCTTCTCCATCAGGATCTCTGTCAGGTAGCTATAGAGCTTAACACCTAGATGAAGCCACACGAAGACAGATACATACCAAGAGAAGCGACACACATACTTTCCATCATAGTGTGGGGTTATGTGTCTTTCTTACCTCTCTTTCTGTCCACAGTGCTAACGGCCTTGATTAGCAGAGGACCGTTGGATTCTGTGTACTCCACAAATACAATGAGCAGCTTTAGAGCAGTCTTCACCACCAACCGAGACTGACGGGAGGAGACGAGGCATTACTTCAACTGTCCACAAGATGGCGATATAACAACGATAAAACAGGCATTGGGAAAAAAAATGCACTTCACAGCTACTAACGAGCAATATCACACAATACTACGTGGAAAATGGACCATTTACAGTTTCGTGTTTGATTTCGCATTCCACATTTGCTACTTTCACTTCTCTTTTTTGACACAAGCTACTCAGGAAAGGACAGATATAATGCAAGGTAGTCAGACATGTTGGCCCTTATATTTATGCAATATTGAAAATGCATCATTTAGAAAAGCATAGAGTTATGGATGATTGGGCAACACTGGAAAGACCCTTTAAAACAAAAACCAGCTAGTACTTTGGCTCTGGACACTCACCAGACTGCCTGTTAGAGTGTACAGCCACTGTACGGTCTCATTGTGCCTGATGACTCCATTCATCCCATCCACAAACAGCATGATCTGGCTCAGGGCTGCAGACACAGGGATACATAGAGGGGAGAGGTAGACAGACACTGAGAGGCGGGGTTGGACAACACTGAGATTAAACATGATAAGAAGCTGCCAAACACGAAGTGCCACTTCTCAAAACCTTCCAAACCCCGCAGACTAATTTGTCTGTCATCTCTAATCTAGTTCCCACCGTGCTGACTGCGTTTTGTCAGCCTCTGCGGTCTAGTAAAATCATGGGAGTACAATCTAATCCTAGAGCGGTTGAATCTTGGTACAAAGCGCAGTAAAGTTGCACATTTCCATCCGCAGCGGTCACGGTAAATTGCACCGTAAGTTGTCCTCTGCACTCACAGGCAGAGATCCCAGTGCATCACTGTGTTTGTGTTGGTGCTCTCTGAGAGAACGCACGGAACAAATGTGCTCACACAGAGGCTGATCTGGTGTGCTATCAGAAATGATTTGTCTTCTCTGGGGGGGGGGGGATCATCCACAGGTGAGGCGTTAATCTATGAGGGTTTATGGATTGAAACGTTTTGCGGTTGTATAGGAAATTCATCATGGCCAAAGAGCGTAATCTATCGGGGAAAGGTGTGGCAAAGCAGCCAGACCAGATAAAGGAGGATCATAAGGGAGACACATAGACATTTGGCTTAACTTAAACCAGCCAAGTAAAGTCTGACAATGTCAACTGCTTGTTTTGCATGGTATAATTTTCTTAAATCTATACCTCGGAGAATGTAGTTCTGGTAATTATGGTCAGCCTCTGCTCCAACTTTTATGAAACATGTTAGCCCTTCAGACGCCACAAATTCTGGGACCAAGTCTTTATCATCCTAGGACAGAAAAGAAGAGTCACAAACAAAGTACAATCTAGCCTAAACCTCCCAAACTCCCCAACCCCTCAACAACAACTACAAAAACATAAACATCTCAATAGAATGACTGTGGAATTTCAGTGAACAATTATATGACCTTTACAACTTGATTTATCTATTCCACATCTCTGGAATGACTACAAATAAGTCTCAGGCATGGCTGGTATGCACATCCTCTCAGAGTCCCTCAATTCTTGCTTGTTACTCCGTTTCAGTGCGCAGACTACAGGGGTCAGAGGGCAGGGTACTTCATTTGGTTCTTCTGGAGGCTGTGCTCAACATAAGGGCAGTGGCAGATTTGAAGATTTAAAGATTTAAGCAGGGGTGTTTATCCTTACCTGGAACAGCTGCTTCAGGGAAAACAGAGACCGTCTGAGCTCAGGTCCATTGGAGTTATAGAGCTTTTCTGAAAGAATTGATAATGCCTAAATTAAAACTGAATTCAACTAATGAATAAGGAAAGCACCTATGTTATGAGTAGATATTATGTGCTATGAGGACATTTTATTTCCATTATAACAGTTTCAACAGGTATTTTAGAATTACATTTTAAATTTTGTTTTAAAAATCAACAGGTTATCGCTTAGCAGATTGGCGAGGATTTTTCTGGAAGAATGAGATTCGAAGTTTATGGGTACATTTTTGTTACATTTACTGTAAATAATAATAATAATACATTCAATTTATAAGGCGCCTTTCAAGGCACTCAAGGTCGCCGATATATAAGCATAACTAATATATAAGCATACAATGCATATTAGTTTTCTACATTTTAATAACAACATATACAAATCTCTGCACAGCAATGCAACCTCAGAGTAAAACACTAAGATTGCACCCTGCCACGGCAGCATGAATCCTCCATCGGAAGGAGCTCTGTGGAGAGCAAAGGGTGGACTCTATCTAAACACCAGTCAAAGATTACAGGCTGTACAGCAGAGCATTGCTGGGGGATCAATGTATGCTCCACACACGAAGGATCCTAGGCACGGCTGAAGCCCGTACCTGGTTGTAACCAGAAGATATCTATTCCAGGCCTTCCTCACTGACAATTTATACACACAAGCGCATACGTACACGCACAGCGTGGGGTCAACTTGACTACTAGCAAACTCTAAACACTTGGGCTGTTGTTTAAGGCTGCAATGATGATGATGACGCAATTTCTTGGTTTTTGCGGCATTTTTATCTAAGTGTGATAGGTGCGGCCATGGCATTTTGAAAGCTATGAGATTATGTACGTCATTCAACACTGCATGTATCATCATCTTAAAACTAATACAGAAATAATCCAGAAAAATAAAAAATAAAATGCTGAGACAAGGAAGGAGACAAGTCATTGATAGCGGGCCAGTGACAAAGTGTCAGATTCTCAGACACTTAACAACGTCCTCTAAAATGGGAACGAGTGGTCACTGGTCAAGGTTTTCCTAGAGAAAAAGTAAATATTTCCTGTTTGTATGCTTACAGACGTGGTGACTCAGCTTCTACTAGGGGTCATTGTATCACAGTTCAGTGGCCCAGGAGATTGTGAACCGTGACTTTTGTTTACCAAATGATGACATTACTTCAGGCCCGTTTCACTTCTCAATGTTACTTGTTTTTCGACCAATTTGAGTATCTGAATCAACACTCAGATTAAAGTGTGCTATTGAGGCCAACTGGAAGTAACATCCATATAAAGCACTCAAAAAGCAGGAAGGAAGGAAGGAAGTGGGGAGGAAGTCAAGCGACTGTAGGCTCTGGCGGGTAGGACACGGGACAGACCATTACATGCTTAGATCTGCTCTGGGAAGCCTGTCCTTGTGTAGTGCCCCCAAGCCAACCAGGGACAAGAAGGAAACTACACTCTACGTGGATGGCTATCCGTTTAGACCTCTCATCTTAGTTTGTTTGTTCCTCCATTTTCCACCGTCCCCAACAACTACACTGGAAAAGGCCAATAATAATACAAGACAATTCACATGAACTCAGGATGACCTCAAACTACATTGATGT
Organism: Galaxias rostratus; assembly: GCA_036024795.1. Lineage (NCBI taxonomy): Eukaryota > Metazoa > Chordata > Actinopteri > Galaxiiformes > Galaxiidae > Galaxias > Galaxias rostratus. The sequence continues at coordinate 2,017 of JAVQJS010007225.1, read as the reverse complement.
TGTAGCTGACATTTTGTAGTGTGATGTGTCATGCCTTATTCTATGATCCATCTTTCGCATGGCTAATCCATACCAAGCCTCAGTCTCAGTAGTGTAGCCTCTGCCTCACTAGTGTGGCCTCGCCACCCTAGCTTCAGTCTCACTAGTGTGGCCTCGCCACCCAAGCTTCAGTCTCACTAGTGTAGCCTCACCACCATTTCTGCAGCCTCAATAGTGTAGACCCCCCCACACTAGCATCAACCACACTAGTGTGGCCTCACCACCTTACTAGCTGCAGCCTCACTAGTGACACCTCACTAATCTAGCATCGGCCTCACTACTGTCACCTCGCCCTTCTCCTCACTGCTCACTCCCTGTGTTTCTGACTTTGGTAGGCACAGCAGGGGCTCGAGTCTGTTGGCCAAAGATCTTCTCCGTCTGCTCTTTTCCATGAGACACGGGAACATCATACCCTCATAAAAGCACCATGATGACTTTCCCTGCTGCTATGACTGAATAATCTTCACACAGACAAATGGATCAGTAGGAGCCAGCTTCGCACTGTAGAGTAGAATACATGAATAAATCTGAAGTTAGGGCCCTACGGGGTGCAGTGTGTAATATGTAGCAATAATCCAAAGTAAATCAAAAACCCCCAACCACTGTGCTCAGTACCAGAATGACTACTTAAGGATACGATACTGAATCATGATTCATGAGCTTGTCATTACTTCATCCCCAGTAGGAAATAAGTGCCGTGAGGATTGAGACGTGACCAATGTGGACTGGATTGGCCCACAGTGTTGTTCCCTTTGCTTTGACAACCAGAGTAGTCACTACGATGTGCTGTGTTTACTGCCACTACCGCTGCATGTGTGTGTGTGTGTGTGTGTGTGTGTGTGTGTGTGTGTGTGTGTGTAGCAGCTTACAATGCAAACAAAGTGCATGTGCAGGGTAGTCCATGTGTTTGTGAATGGTCAGTGTGCATGTTTGGAAGTGAGATAAAGGCTGATTGTGTGTGTGTGTGTTCTTGCTTTTGAAAATCTATCTATGTATGTGGCTAGGAGGAAGGAAGGCTGGCTGCTGGGGGGTTTAAAGTAAGACAGACAGCCTATGCCACAGGGGCTGCTTTGTACAGATAACGGCAAATAGCATTCTCTCCCAAAGGAGAAGACTGATGAGAGGAAAGGACAAAAAAACTGCCTCATAACCCATAAACTGGCAAAAACCCACACAAAACATGCAGACTCAAAATAACAAATGCACATGGTCTGGGAATACACCTCAAAACAAATTTCTGCCACTAGACCATCCAGAATCTTCGCAAAGTATTGCTCTATACCACACAATTAGTTTTTTTCTCTAGCTAAAAGCATTTTCCTCTGGTAAATAAAAATTAAAATGAAAGAAATATATGCAGATATGTGCATGCGCTCTCACACACACACGTACGCACGCACGCACGCACGGAAGCACACACGCACACACACACACACACAGGGTGGTTATCAGGGCACTAGGAACGCAGGATGTTCTTGGACTAAATAAACATACAATTTGGAACGGAACCCACCAGAGGAAAGATGAATGTCTACAACAACTACAACAGTTCAACCAATTTTCTGTGACCAGCTTTGTCATTCACTCTGGATGATTCTGGCTGGTACTTTGGCTGGTAGCAGAGCAAAGATCACACTCAACCAAGATGCCGAGAGCTTTTCACTTCCTTGGTTGCAGGACTTGACCACCAGTCTGAATCTGTTCCCAAGTCAGAGTTTATAAATAAGGGTTGACACATAGGAAAAACATGCAACTATTTCTAGGAGCAGTTAAGAGAAAAGGCAGAGGTCAGCGGAACGGTCCTCTGATTTTTCTTAATGCACTTGGGCACAGCACCCACGTTGCATGTGGATCACAAAGAAGATTTTTTTTTTTTTTTAAATAAGTGATGACATTACTTAATACCCCCCCCCCCTCCCAAAGTCATGGTTAGAGGAAGAGGACATAGAACAGAAAATATGCGAAGTTTAGAGTACAA
>JAVQJS010007223.1:0-10929 GCA_036024795.1 Galaxias rostratus | reverse complement strand
CATTTATATAAATACTAATAATTTTTTTCTCCCCACCGTAATACCCCCCCCCCCCCCCCCGCCAATTTGGACTTTCCGGGGGGGGGGGGGGGGGGTTTGATACCTTGAAGGGCCAGTGGGCTATAAAAGACACATCCTGGTGGCCTTTTCCTCTGTTGTGTTTATTAGCCGTCTGACCCCCACCACCACACCCCGCCCGGCCCTCCGCTGACCCCTTGCGAGCCGGGTTCAGGGCCGGGCCAGCAGACTTCAGGCTAAGTGGGGCGGGCACCTCAACGTAGGCCAGACGTGCAGGACAGACGCAAGTGACCCCCCAGCCCCCCCAACCTCCGCCCCCCCCGGGGCCGGGCCTCTGATCCTCCCCGGAGCCTCCCGGGAAGGCGGGCCCATCGCCAGTTTACGACATCTTAAAACGGAGAGAGAAAGAAGCGGGGGAGTGCATCACGGGGCCGTACAGTACGGGGGCGTGCCTTCAGTGCAGACAGATGTCACCTGTAAAAGTACCATGGGATCGCTGACATTACGGCTGAAAGGTCACGCCGTTAGCGAGGCCAGCTGGGGCGGAGCGGGAAAACGAGAGGAGGAATGAAAAAAAAAGAGAAAAAGAGTGACGTAGAGAGAGAGAGAAAAAGGAGGTCTGTGGAGTCGACGAGGGCGCCGTAAAACTTGATGCGTGTGGTATGTGCGTGTGGGTTTGCACGCCTTCGTAGGTCCTCTGGCCATGCTGCGTGGCTGGCCTATTGCACGGCAGAGTGTGTGAGGCTGGTCCAGATGCTCTGAGCACTCGAGCTCTGAACCCCCCCCGTCCCTCCCAATAATGCTGTCCCTAAGAGAACTGTTTATCTGGTGTCCACTGCTTCCTGAGGCAGGACAAACACACACACGCACACCACGGAGACAGCGCATACTTTTTCTCACGCAGGAAAACGCAGACACATCACACATGCAGGTAACACAAGAGTGTGTTACAGGTGCGCTGTGCTAACAATACTCCTATTTCTCTGAAAAACTAAATGTGAACATTTGGTGCTCAGCTAACAATATGCATGGCAATATTGCTCTTGGAGTGTATTTGCTAAGCGAGTCCAGCAAAGAAAAGTGCCAGAGGAGCAAACACGTCTGGCGGAGTATTCCAGGGCAGACATCCCGACAAAGACGTCTCAAACTTGACTTCCCGATATGGGAACAGTGGCCTGCTGCCAGGGAATGATAAACACTGACCGGTCACGCCGCCCTGACGGTTAGATTTTTCACCGGGGATAACCTGCTAATTTTTACGGCTCAATGTCCTCCGCTCCGCCCGTGTCTCCGAGTCGCACCCTACGCCACTTCGACCTGATATATGGCCGCCGGACGAATACGTCAGCGGAAAAACACTTTCAATAATTGCCATGATGAATATCCCCAACCTTCTAACACCTTCGCTCCGCCGGCTCAGCGTCTCGTCGGGTAAAGTTCATCCATCAGACTCACTCTCAGACTGCTGAAGCCGCCCGGGTGATGAACGGCCGCCTGGCATCCCCGCGTTGCCATAGCTACTATTTACATTCCATCAAATTAAGAGGCTACGAGCCACCTGTGCATAACTTTATCCCGAGTCAAAGATTAAAGATTAAAGAGGCCGGCGGAGGGGGAAAAAGGCGTTTGATGGCTGGGTTTGGGGCTGGGGCTCTCGAGAAAGAGACGAACCGCTTTCTCTTACAGCGAAAGAGACATTCGGACCCATGATCCGGTCGGTTCTTCAGCGCACATTCCTGGTCAAATATCTACTAAACTCAAGTTAAAAAAGTTCCTATGTCAGATTGTATTCGGTAATGTGTAAATGACTGTGCTTTTTATCTGTCTTGCGTTGATGTGGTTTGCAGTGAGCACGTGCGCACAGATAGGTGAGTGTGCGTGGATGTGGCCCCACATGCGCTGTGTGTGTCGCTGCCCGCCCCTCGTCTCCACTGCCTCATATCCTATGGTCTGTGGTACTGTATACAGAACACTTCACGTGGGAACCTGCTCTTTCCTGCTCTGCTCCGGGATTGTTTGGAAGGAAAAAGTTGAAACAGATATGTTTAAACACAAAGGCTCTTCCTTGGCCTGGTGAGAGTTCTGGAGGGCCTGAGACCACAGCTGGTGTTTCACACCCACCATTCGAACCCCTGTGTGTGTTTGTGTATGTGTGTGTGTGTGTGTGTGTGTGTGTGTGTGTGTGTGTGTGTGTGTGTGTGTGTGTGTCTGTGCGTGCGTGCGTGCGTTTGTGTTCAGACGTCAGAAAAAATAAACGGATGCTTCCCGAATGTTGACGGACAAACGTGGAAGTGAGGGGGAAATATGTGTCACACAGGCACACAAATGATAGGCTGTGTGTAAAAACTGACAGTGAAGAATAGAAACATAATATCATCATAACACAGCAATAATCCTATGCAAGCCTTAAAAGAAAAGGAAGAAAAAAAGAACACAGAACATCCAAAGCAAATTTGGACACAGACAATCCATTTGATCACTTGCAAATCCTTGGAAAGAGCCAGCATGGGAATTTTTGCTGACTGACTGAGAACGGCAGACAGTGACGCTCAGAGTGTAACAAATTGATAGCAGTCAATTAACTGTCTATTATTAACCTCCCATGGTTCACTGTCAATTATCTGTCCCATTAACTCAGTAATACTGTACGCGGTATGAGTTTAACACTGACAATATCCAGCTAGGCGCACATCCCCACCCGCACCCATAAAAAGACATAGAAATGATGACTTTTAATGTCAATTCGATTCAATTAGATTTAATTAAACAGTTAAGGTCATTTGAACCTCCGGTTCCGGCTCTCGGGTGATTCATAGTAATAATAAGGTACTTTATGGAGATTAGTCATAAATTTACTATGTTCATATTACCATCTTAAACTGGGTGCACAAAGAAGCTTTTTCCACGATGATTATCACATTATTAATGACGGTACTACTCCCCGGTCTGAAAATGGAAGGAAATAACTCCCATCTATAAAAGGCGCAGGAAGCGGAGAGACAGTAGGGTGAGATATCTACTGGGTCTGCCAGAAAGATCGGTTTGACATTTCAACATTTCCCTTTTTATTCAAATCATAGACTGTACGGATTTTTTTTTTTTGGACACAAAATCACGTGTTGGATCTTGCATGCGATGGGAATACTTCGCAGTGTCTGAATACGGTGGCGCTGGGCGGGTGCGGTCACCATTCTCGTTCACCTTCGCGTTCGTTAGCCAACCGCTGCCCTTGAGAGAGGAAGTTAGCGTGCCGCGCCGCTGACTGACTCGTATTTACGCGAAAGCTCCCCCGAAACACTGAGGGCAGGATATTCGACTGTGAGAAATCCTTTCCACGTAGCTGTTACCACACCCAGCCGCCACCCTCACTTAGAGCCTTTACACTTGACCCTCCGAACTCTGAAAACACGCAGGAATTCAAAAATAAATACAAATAAGAATAAAAATCTGCATCAAAATAAGGAACTGCAAGGGTATCCAAGCACTAAGACAGATTCCAAACTCAAATGCCACAGTGTGTTTCTACCATTGTCAGTTGTGGACTGCAAGAAAGTAAGATCCATCCACTGGATGCTGTGGACATACCAGCAGTGTGTGGCGTGTGACATTTCAAAACAAGCCAGGCCGAGAAAGGAAACTGTCCTAGCCGCCCAAAACGCTGTCTGACCAGGGAGGGACATCAAAGGTGGCCCTGCCAACCCCAGACATGCTGTCATCCAACCCCGGCAAGGCCAGTGCATTCAACCAGGGCCCTCAGCGAAGGGGGTTTGTGGACCTCCTCTCCGCTGTGAATCTACAGGGCCGGTCGCTGTGCCAGTGTTCCTGCCAGCCATTTTAGCTAATGGCTGTTCCCTGAGAGATTTACGAGGAGGAGACACGGGACAATTAGAGAAAGGGAAACACAAAAGCCAGAGAGACGCTGGACGCTCGGCGGAGAGATTTACGACGGCACCGGAGGAGATGCTATTTTTAAAATTGAAAGTCTGATTGGAGCGGGCTGATGTTCTGTGTGGAGAGAGAGAAAGAGAGAGTTAGAGAGACAGAGAGAGAGCGTGTGTCCGGTCTGCCGGGTTTACTTGGGTGTCACTCGAGCGACAGTGGCCTCATTAGAACTATTTGTCGTGGCCATTCAGGGCGTCCGATCCAGACGTGTCCTCCCTGTTTGTTTGGTGACAGGTGACCTGTCGTTTGGCCGACCCCCTGACGGACGCATGTAATGAAGTGCCGTTGAGATACGACCCCGGCCCGGTGCTGGTGGCATGCAACACTGTTGACATAGAACGTACTCTATGTCTTTCACTCTTTTCTCTCTCTCTCTCTCTCTCTATCTCTCTCTCTCTCTCTCTCTCTCTCTCTCTCTCTCTGACACACATTTTTTCCTCCCTCCCCCTATCTTGTGTCTCTTTCCATCTCTCCATTTCTCTATCTGTATCTATCTCTCTCTTTCTCTGTTTGTTGGAAGTTCCCAGCCTGGTTACTGGGTTTGGTAAGCAATCTTCCAACCTGCCTGGTTACTAGGCTTGGTAAGCAGTGGCCAAACCTACCTTGTTACTTGGCTTGGTGAGCAATCTTCAACCCTGCCTGGTTACTAGGCTCGGTGAGTAATGTCCTCACTGGATTGATTAAAGCTTTAGCTTTTTCCCATCATTAAAACCCCAATTTGTTGGGCCAATAAAACACTTGGGCCTGGTCTGTGTCCTCCGAGCTGTTTAATCCAGCCGGCTTACATTCAAAAGAGCAGGCGTGGTGAAGCCGGAGCTTTCACCTGCTGCTGGCCAGGCACGGGCCTTAATTCAGATTCGCTTTGAGAGCTGGGAAAGCACTGGTTCCAGGAATTAGGCAAAGCGCGCATAGATCCAAGGCAGCCCTTCACAGATTGAACTCTTGAATGTGTATTCAATAGCCCTAGCCACTACCCACCCTCACACCACCTCTATTCCAACATATGTGCTTTGCTGTTAGGGCCCCAGAGGAGAGGGGAGGGGGTGTTGGGGTTGCTGAATATGGGCAGTGCTAAGTGGAAAAGAGTGTTAAGTGTGTTTAAAAGGGATAGAGCGTGCACGAGGGACGGGGATAGATAAATATATTTATTAAAGAGGAAATCCTTTTTCAACACCACAGACATCTCATGGAGCAGTGGTGTGACAAGTGAGGATACCAGATCCGCAAACACACTGGTCTAAAGCTCTAAGCCAAGCTATGCCCATTCTCAGGCAGAGAGAGAGAGAGAGAGAGAGAGGGGACAGAGAGAGAGAGGGAGAGAGAGAAAGGGAGGTAGTGCGTTTTACTGTCACTCTGTTGAAACCCCTCACTCATCCTCAGCATGCCAGCTGCCTTTTCTGAAAAGTCCACTCACGACAAAATTGTTCCGCTCTGTGTTTTATCCAATAATGGGTTTCCGTTTGGGCCGGTGCAACCGCTGATTGACAGCGTGTAACTACGTCTCTCTTGATATCAATTTAGCTGTCTGGCATTGACAGAAGGCAGGGCGGGCGCCGGGCGGAAACTTGATTTTGACGTAGTGTTCATGCTACGAGAGCGAGGCACGTCCCTCACTCTGTCCAGCCCCTTCTCTGTAGTATCTCTACTTGTGTTATTTGTACATCGGATTGAAAAAATAGGAGTCAGATTGAAGTTTGCGCCTCTGACGATGCTTCTAGACATGTTATTACAGGAATCGATTATGTTGCGTTTGCTGCACTTTTCTTTTTTTTTACGTTATCATACGTACAGTATATGTGTTATTATTTCCTCTGTTATTGTTGACAAATAATTTCTCCTTAGGGAATGTGTTTTTCCCATTAGGTGAGTTCACAGACTTTATCATCACAGGAGGTTTCGGATGTTAACATGGCCTGCTAGGCTGAGACAACCTGGGTGAAGACAGTGCTATAAGGCATCCTTCCCCTGTGGACCCTGTGGTGATCCCCCCAACACCATTTAATTCATATCATATATACACCCACACAATTAATAGTTCAAGAATAGCTGGTGCACCAGAAAGACCCTATAATAGCTGTTTTGCTATCCAAGATTTGGTGATATAAAGTTAAATACAGTACAGTTGCTATGAATTTGAAGAATATGCAAGAAAAAAATAACCTACTTTAAAATTAAGAATGACGATTTTCATTTCAGCAAAAAGATATTAGTGGGAGAAAACGTCATTTTAATGTTTGATAAGCTGGCTGAGACAAAATGAAGACTCCCTTAGGTCGTGTACGTATATTTCAAGTAGCACGCCAATTAGTACAGTACCACAATCTCCAGTCTGGTTTCAAGATTCTCAGACTTTTGATGAAAAGAAAATCCTTTCAAGTTCTACTTTAGATAATATTTCCCCTTAAAACTTAATCTCAATTTTAGATAAAAAGAAAACTAAAACCTTATCGGACAGAAATGGAAAAAAAGTACCCTGGCACATTCGATGTTTAAACACAAATAATTGACAAGGCTCCATCTATCCTTAATGTGAACGTGAGTTAAATCCTTCAAAGGGTCGTTATTTGAAACTGATAACACAGCACCTATCAGCATATACCCAACAGTAGGTGGAGCAGCCATAATCATATACTATACTCTGTGCTGTGCAATGATTTTGTGGCGGGCGAGTGCACTGAAAGCAGTTTTAAACCTTGGGACCTTGAGCCTGCCTTGCAGCCTTGCACCACATGTCACCAATTATTTTACTACGGTGTCAAGGTTGCTCCCTTTCACCGTCTTGAGATGTTGCCTCTCCTCGAATCTAGCCCTGCCTGGTTACATTGCGTTGAAAAATAGGACCATTATCTCAATTTTACCGCAAAATGCTTGCCTTGTGGTTTGGAATTGTTTCTGTGTTTTTTTTGTGGCTTGATGATAGCTTTTGATTGTCCCTCTGATAAAAGTGTTTTTGTGGAGGCCTGTGTGTGGCACTCAAAGCTTGACGTACAAAGGGTCTGTGTGAACTCGGATGTGAAACGGTGTCAGGGCCACGCCCTCTCTCATTACACACACAAACTCACACACTCCCACGAGAGGCGGAGGATTGTTGAGTTGCTCTGTGAGTGTTGCGTTGTACTATGGTTTCACATATCAGTAATCCCAGAGCCATTCAGCTCTACATGTCTCGGAGTAATCCTATCTGGGGCCTGGCCACCAGCAAACCGCCTTCTGCAGGCATCATACGTGTGGATCTCATACGTGTGGAGTGATGTCACAGGCTTCTCTCTGGCCATTAACAGATCATTTGACCGTAATTAAAAAACGCTTCCCAGAAAACGAATCAATCCCAGAGAGTGGTTCAGCCGGGGAGATTAGCTGAGATGTGGATTTCCGAAAGGACCACAGCTCAACGTATGCATGGTATATGGATTCTTTTGGTAGGATCTATGTTTAGGTCTGTTAGTGTGTGACTGCGACAGTTGGTAATAGAACAGAATGCAATAGAACAAAGCAGAACAGAAATGGCCTGATTTCACTATTTATTTTCCTGTTTTTATATCTCATGTACACACATGCATGCATGCAAACACACACACACACACACACTCACACAAACTTGCTTTCACACACATGCACACAAACACAGACAGACACACAAACCCCACCACACACACACAAACACACACAAACACACACATACACACACACACCACATGCACCATCTGGACAGCCTGTGGCCTCTTCCCTGTAGCCTCTGCTCTACCCATCTAGTGTTGATGTTGGGGCGTGCTCGCTGAGGCGTTCACCGTCACCAAGGGCTGGTAGCGTCCACACTGGGAGGGACCCACTAGTTGGAACAGGCAACACACACACACACACATACACACACACATACACACACACACACACACAGTCACACCCTTCTAGTAGGCTCTCTCCTGCTCTTCACCTCCTGAAAGGGACATGCAGCCTTTGTTGTAGTTGTTGTTGTTGTTTTAGCTTGACGAGTTATGTGGGCTGACACAACCACCAACGTTAGGGCCACTGTTACATTTCCGCCCATTATTTCCAATTCGGATCGCCTGTGCTGAGATTCATAGAAAGTTCGTGTTTCGCATTTGTTAAATGTTGCACAATGAGAAAGAGCCCTGTTCTTACAAGAACTCCATGTTACTGTAAGCAGTATCAGATGAGAAGAGAGTTTTTTCATGAAAGATTACTGCCGTGTTTGCTCATATTGTAATCTGCTCTTTTTTTCATCTTTTTTTTTTTGCAAAACGCAATCACGGCAGTCCCAAGGCTTGGCTGTGAATCTGATCCTGATATTATACAGTATGTAAATGACTTCTCATTGCCATAGCATGGGTTTGATCCTAAATGATGAATGGATGTGTGTGATGTGCGCAGCATCCTAAAAGGCTGTTGCCAGGTCTGGAAACAGGGGATTCATCTGGATGGGTTCTGGGATAGTGAAAATAAATTTGTGTTTAACACACCCGCACTAAGCACCACTTTGAGACTCCATGCAACATATGGATTTGCTCGTATTATGCGATTTTAATGATTGTTTTTTTTACTGTCGATTCCCGAGGAGAGTCGGGGGAGAGACTTGTTTACGGTTTTGCCAGGCTATAGGCGAGGCGAATAAAACAGTCAGTTCCTTCTCCCGCGTGCGATTGCGTATTCACCCTCCCCAAAAAACGTGCCCTGATTTAGACTATGAATTAGCTCGCATAAATAGGCTGACGGGTGCCCTGGACTCCCTGTAGAAAATACACAAAGGAATGGCAGCGAACAGAATCTCTTGAAGGGACTTTAAAAGGGAATTAAGCAGGCTTGTCAAAAAAACTAAACTGGCTTGCGGTTGAAAAGAGATGTTTTAGCTTCTTTCTCTCTCTCTCTGTTTCTCTTTCTCCCTCCTTCTAGCTCTCTCTCTTTCTCTTTTCTATCCTTACTTCTGTCTCTCTCTTCCTCTCCCTCTCTCGTTCCTTTCCTCCACATCTCTTTCTCTGCCTCTCTTCCCCTTGCTCTTCTGCGTTGCTGCGTTCCCTTTCCCAGAAGGCATTCGAGCCTGCCAAACAGCTGCAGCCAAACAGGGACTCAAATGCAGATCTGTACTTCATATTAGCGAATCTCAGAAAGAGAGAGAGAGAGAGAGAGAGAGAGAGAGAGAGAAAGAGAGAGAGAGAGAGAGAGAGAGAGAGAGAGAAAGAGAGACAAAGAGAGAGTGAGAAAGCAGCATTCAACCAACACTCAACCAACTGATGTCTCCTCAATATTAATTGGAAAGGGACTTAGCTCTATTATGTAATACTGTAGGTAGGCTGTTGTCTTGGCAACAGATTTTCATCTTCCCTTGCTTTTGCATTTCCTTTTGGTTTTGCTGAAATTGGATTTGGTTTCACTCGAACAGTCCCTGCTGAACCCCTGAGGCTGAAATTGGGGCAGTTAAACGCCATGTCTTTTGATGGTGCGTGGAGAGCCTGTTGAATTCTCCTTTGTCGTGAGAACACTGGACTGTGCGTCCCGTAATGAGTTAAATGAAACCTCCAAATTGCACTGAGAATTAGCACGTCCAAACATGTCAGGGAACTCAATTAGACCTCCAATCATGGATGTGCTGTTCTCGCTGGGCTGAGTACTGTAACTACTCATATACTATCCAAAGCAACAGGAACTCAATTCATTTCAGATAACCAAAGCCAGACGGCATAGAGACATGCTTGACTATCTTCCCCCGTCGCCTGGTTTGTCGTAAAAAAGATTCAAAGTCTGGTAAATTAATTCACAATATTTGTTGTTACTATGCGTGTGTGTGTGTGTGTGTGTGTGTGTGTGTGTGTGTGTGTGTGTGTGTGTGTGTGTGTGTGTTTGTGTGTGTGTAATTCCCTTGCCTCACCACTGTGCCAGCTGTGATAAGATGTTAATGCTATGGAGATTTGAACGATGCTAAGCTCAGTTCTGTTCAATTCAATGTTCTGCGTTGGACATGAACTCTCCATCTAAACCCACAAACCAGTTGCTGTTAGCTGACCTCAGTTCACAGCTGGCAATAGGATCATATCGACTTAGTGGCAATGTGCCCAAAAGCAGCTAAAGATGCAAATCTTTGTTTTCCTTTTCAATAGCCTCGTCACCCTTGTTGTTGTTTTTTCCTTCTTTAGCTGTGTTTTGTCATCTGGCAGTTGTTCTCAGGCGAGTGACTAAGTCGGAGTCTGTTCCACCGTGCCTAGATAAGCCTGTACTCTCATGCTGTGCAATTTGGCCACCTCTTTGCGCTTTGCTCTTTCCCTGTTCCCACGCTTCACGGTGACGGTCTATTATTCATGAATGCATGCAAAGCTACTTCTACCGAGGCAAATGGAAGGAGAACCCTGGCTGGCTCCACTTTAAATAATTCATCGGCCATGAACCTGCAGTCTCTCTCAGGGTATTAGTGGGCATTTAGGTGCTAGAGCATATTATTTTGTTATAGGGCATCCGAACGCTGGCTTGGAACCTGATCAGTGGCCACTGTGCCTTTTTTCCTTAAGGGGTTTGGGTCAAAAAGGTTAAAGGACAAAATGCCAAATGATTGTGGTCTGTTGTGGCAGTACTAATATATATATATATTAATGTTTAACAAAACTATTGTTCATCTTGCCAACACAGAACAATAAATTAGGTAATAACCAGCTCATGAATGTATGAATGTATTTTGTTTTGTGTTTCATATTATGGATTTTTTTTGTAATTGTGGTATGTATTTTTTTATCAATTGTTATATCTAAGTAGATCTCCTCTTGATTTACACTCACTCTAGGGTTGTGTTGTAAAACACACATAAAAAACCCTCAAACACACAAACCTAGCTTATCCACCTCAGGCAGCCCTCACAGCCCTACAGTGATGATTCACATGTAGGCCTATTGGAGGATAGTCAGCAGCAGCAGCAGCAAGGTGTTTCCCAACTCAAGTCGGATAAGTTGCCCATGGCTAAAACGAATG
>JAVQJS010007219.1:0-12926 GCA_036024795.1 Galaxias rostratus | reverse complement strand
GCGTGCCCTTCGTCATGTTGTTTTGTCTCCATCCCCCCCCCCCCCCCCCCCCATTCTGACAATGGATTGATGTATGTTTCACATTCTGCAGATTCGATAGGTATCTCATTTGCTTTGTTTCTTTCAGTGATGCGGTTAACGAAACCCACCCTATTCACAAAAATGCCTGTGACATGCGAGGAACGTGACCTCCCAGGTTAGTCTGTTGGTTTTTTATTCTATAATTGAGGGTTATGTGCAGAGGGGTAACAAATATAAGGAAAAAACAATGTAAAGTGTAATGTTGGGCCATCCCAGACCACTGGAACTGCTTCAATGCCCATTGGCATTAATTCTCTGGAACTGTAATGGAAGAATGTAACATCATTAATCCAAACTACATTCATTTAGTGTTTTGATGACGAGAGAGCACTTAGTTCAAAGTGTTTTATTTATTAAGTGCACAGTGTAATACAGGATCACTCTGAGCAAATAAATTCTTATGACATGGCAGACAGCAGCTACGTAGTGCAGAGCCAAAATATCCATACCAGAAATATAAATAATATAAATGTAGCTAAGATATGCATCATATTTACAGATGGGGGATATGGACAGTGAGAATTGGAGTACAAAATATTTTAAATATCTAAAGTGAAGTAGTGCTGACAAATATGTGCATATGATTGTGATGATCACCACCCTCCAGAGGGCTTTGCAGTCAGCAGCGGAGCACCTGGCCTACCAGTCAAAAATCCAACATGTGAGGATGCTCTCAATGGTGTACTTGTAAAAGTTGATGAGGGTTTTGACAGACATGCCAAACTTCTTCAGTCTCCTCAGAAAGTATAGGAGTTTTTGGGCAACTTTCACTGCTGCAACAGATTCCCTGGTTCAGGTGAGGTCATCATTTATGTCCAAACCGAGGAACTTGAAGCAAGAGACTCTCTCCTCTTTAGCTCCGTCGATATGAATGGGTCGTGACACCACTTTTCTGTTCCTTACAGTACGCACTAGTACACTAGCTTCACCGTCATCAAATGAAAGCTGTCGACAACAATTATCGTCCTTTATTGTTGTCATTCCCATAGATCTAACTGCCGATGTCATTTTAGTCAATGTTACCATTGAAACTATACCTAGTTTCGCAATCTTTGTGACTGAAGCTCCTGCTGTACGTGCCCCAACAATGATCTCTCTTTCGAAGTCACTTCGATCTTTTTTCAACTTGCCACCTTGATAAAAAATCAGAATCAACTTCAAGCTCACCATTTCTATACATGCCACATTGTTTTGTAGTACTATGCAGTGCACCACAGGAAGCATCTGCATTCGTTATGTTCATACACTAATTTATAAAGGTTTTTCCTTCTTTTGTCACCCAATCTGTATGTATGCAATTTATTCTATATTATATATTGGCCAACTGTACATCATTTATATAATTTTTGTCTTAGTTAAAGTCACATAGGTGGTTTTCTATGATTTAGATGTTTTATTGTTATTCAACTGTAAATTAAGTAAGACTAAAGATTACTTTTGTTTAATCGTTTCCTGTCAATTTACGCACACTTTATATAATGCAGAGATTCCATAAAAGTTGACTCAACCCTCTATTCATGTTCAGGACATACTACAATCCCCTTAGATTCTCTTACAAAAAAATATTGCTACGGATCAAAACAATTGCAGTTTCATTATTCGTGATTTTGATGAAATGATTCAATTGACCCTATTTTCTAAATTTAGGTGCTATTAAAGCCCAAACCTGTTTCCCCATATCCGTGTTATCTGTGGAATGTTTCAGTTCCTAAATATAGTTGCCTGTGAATGTATTGTGTTTTGTTTCCCCATCTTCCTGAGTCAAGCACACTGAAATGCCTTTACTGTAATGGTTTGTAACTGTACTCCGCTGAGCCTATGAATCACTTTGACGCTTCTGGGTACTGCGGCTGCTATTTTTACAAGCCCGTCAATATGAAATGAATGATATTTGTTGTAAATCATGACAAACAAGTTAAAGGAGATATTGGGAACGTTGAGTGTGTGAACTTTTAATGCCACACTGGTCTTGTTATTTTGCTCACCTTGGCACTCTACTGGCCATATGAGGGTGGCAATATGTTTATCCAACAATACCTCCAAATTTTGAGGTAAAGAGAACAGAAATTTCTTGTAAACATACATTTTTTTCTCTCTTGTTTGGACTGAAAAAAAATTTATTACGCATTTTGCCCAGTTGGGGTGTACATCATCTCTACTCTGTTATCTGCAACCCTTAACTTGTTTGTCCATTCTTTCCTAGGAAACCTTTTTGGGTGGCTGATGAGAGAGGACCCATCCACTATTAAAGGAGCGGAGGGGTTTATGCTGGGAGAAATGCTAACGTTACCTCAGAACTTTGGGTAATACTATACACAACAGCCTTTTGATGTGATAAATGTTACCAGCAGGATAAAGAAGGAGCATACTGAGCATTGTTACAATTGCTCAATAGGTTTTTTATATAGTCTGATATATTTTACTTACAGCAGCAGCCAACACACCTGTTAAAAGGCGTGCATGTTGGCTGGCTGTGTGTAGTTTTTATTTTGTTATCAATGCAAGACTTCAAATCAAACACTATAAAAACATATATCAAATACCATAAATACTTCACTCTTCTATAAGATGTTTTGAAATATAGGAATTCGTTTAAAAAAAAAAAAAAATTATGTCATTACATGTTGTATCATTCACTAGAAGCTCCGTACTGCGTTTACATCAGTAATTGACAGATATGTAATCTCGAATTCCAGTGATTGATGCTGGCCCTTCAACTCTGCTTTCCTAAAACAGTAATATTTTCCTTGGAGAGACCTTCTCCAGTTACATCAGTGTACACAATGACAGCACCCAGGTGGTCAAGGACATTCTAGTAAAGGTACTGTGCATTGATCAAGCAAGTTTTCCACTCCAATAATTACTGGTTTAAATTAAATGTTCTCTATGTTTTTAATTGACTGGTTGTGCTAAACAGGCAGACTTACAGACCAGCTCTCAAAGACTAAATTTATCAGCGTCAAATTCTACGGTCTCAGAGCTAAAACCAGAAAACTGCGTTGACGATGTTATCCACCATGAAGTCAAAGAAATTGGAACTCATATGTACGTTATGCTTAATTTGTGTGTCTCTATATGATAGCATTGGCTAAGCAACTGGCTTATAGTTGGCATTTTCACTGGTTTTGCTGGCCTGAAAAATCTTTCCCTCTGTTGCAGCTTGGTTTGTGCAGTCAGTTACACCACACAATACGGGGAGAAGCTCTACTTCCGTAAGTTCTTCAAATTTCAGGTGAGCTCTCTGATTCAGGGGCCTTTGTTCCCGTTCGCATGTGCCTAATTTAAATTCTAACAGCCTCAGGCATGAGCGATATCACAAACCCATGGCAGACCATAAACATTTAGCACTCAAGCTGTGAGCTATGTGTGAAACCATCCTACTCTCTACTTTCCTCAGTTTCTCAAACCTTTTGAACCTGCTTACTGCACGTTTTTTTCACTCCACTATTGGTATTGTTCAAATCCACTCTGTCTGTTATTTGCTTGTTTATTTGTTTATGATGGAGGATCAATCTGAGAAAAACACAACATTTCGCTTGCAATCTGTTTTCCACCAGGTACTAAAGCCGCTGGACGTGAAAACAAAGTTCTACAATGCAGAGGTCAGTTTTTTACTTTCTAACCTGGGTGCATTCTCTATTGCATTTCAGAATCAGAATAGTGAAATAGCTGTCATCGTTTACGCCAATAGAATCTGCAAACTTATTTTTCTAGCCATAGCTTTTCACTCATTCCAGAACTGTACGCTGCGGCATGCCACTTGTTATTTATAGTATACATGACACGCTGTGTATCGTATTGCATTGTGTGCTAGGGAACGTTTTCAGACATTTACAAATATAGGTAGTCACATTAGCTTTTTCATTCTCCATTTGTGTACAAGTAGCGTTTTGTTGCTTAATTTCAATATTCATTGTCATCTTCCGTTGGCATGTAACTCATTTATTTATTGTCTCTTTTGTTTTACTTTCTCCATTAGAATGACCTCAGTTCCGTGGTAATTGTTCTCTCGGCTCTCATCACTTAACCCCAACTTTTCTCGCGTCAATGTTTTTTTCTGAGCCAATGGAATTACACCAAGAGTCAATAATGGAAATTAATTGGTCTATAGTAAGAGCTGTGTTACTTTGTATGCTAGTTACTTTAATATGCTAGTAACGTAAAAAAGTAATAGAGACACATTTAAAAAAAAAAAAAAAAAAATCTATATTATTGTGTCTGTGTCAGTAAAGATCAACTAGATCTGTGTTTCTTTTCCATTATTGGCTCTTTGTTTTTCCTTTATCGGGTCTTTGATCTTGTAGGACACTTATGCCCTCAGGCTAACTCATCTCACATGACTGGTATGTAATACCATTTTGGGCATGATGCCAAAGAGATTCATGGGAAATGTAAGAAAAGTAAGATTGCAATTTTATTTAATCAATAAATCATGATAGTGGAGTTTTACATGCATGCTACTGATTCCAATTGAGCAGATTTCTAAATTATAATTGGAATTTACATTTGAATAGTTCACCTTGTGCTTACTCCTTGCATTTATGCATTTATCAATTGTGGAGAACAAGTGCAAATCTCTTTGGCAGATAAACTATGGGGCTTTGTTAAAATCATGAAATGTGGTGAAATGAAAGTTTTTTCCTATTTTGCTTGTCTGTTGGTCATAGGTCATTACTTCAACACACACACACACACACACACACACACACAGAAAACTGCTGCTGCATTCTATAGTAGGGGGTCAGCTTCTGTGGTTTGCTGATGTGAGGCTTGACATGTGGAGAGAGATAACCAGCTATACTCCACAAAATAATAAACAGCCTGCAATTTTCTGCCAGAATAGTTTGTGGTCTCTCCGTAACTCTTTAGACTGCGGGTGTCCGGCATTAACTTATCTCTTGCTTCTTTTTCATTATGGCCTGATACACACTACCTTTCTAACCACTGCCTCATAGGTATACTGAGCACACTGATGGGCACGCTCTTTTCATTTACAGCTGCTGTGGCAGGAAATTGCTTGTAGGGAAGCTATTGTACTCAAGTAATTTTTTATCTCTCTCATATGTTTTTATGGTCACACAATTAAAATAAATAGATAATAGTTACATTATTTCAAGCAAGGGCTCTGATTAAATAATTGTATTTACACTTTATTTTTTTGACATTTCTATCAAGTGCTGCTCAGTTAATCTCTGAGGTGGTGTGCTTATAGCTAGCATTAGCAGTTGACATTGAGTTGTACATTGACCCATGTCTCCTCCCAGACAGACGAGGTGTTCCTGGAGGCTCAGATCCAGAACATTACCACCTCGCCCATGTTCATGGAGAAGGTATCGCTGGAGCCCTCTTTGATGTACAACGTCACTGAACTCAACACAGTGGCATTTGGGGAAGAAGGGTAGGATAACTTCCAGACCGTTGATACCATTTGCAATTATTGCAAGATTATCTATGTTAGAAGTGGGAACTTAATCAGGTTGTAGGATATCTACAAGGGAATTATTTATTTGAAAATTGCAAACTAAGTGTGGGACACTGCTATCATGGGAAACAATTTAACTTAAACATGATTTGGACACCTTTAGTATATGAATAGAATCACTGGTAAGCAATGTTTATTATTTTATAAAAAACACCAAACTTACTTTAAACAAGCTTGATTACTTTGGCTTTTCAGAGCTTCCACCTTTGGAAAAATGTCCTACCTGCAGCCAATGGACACGCGTCAGTACCTGTACTGCTTGAAGCCAAAGCCCGAGTTTGCTGAAAAGGCTGGAGTAATCAAAGGCGTAACGGTCATCGGTAAACTGGACATTGTATGGAAGACTAACCTGGGAGAGAGGGGGAGACTGCAGACCAGTCAGCTACAAAGAATGGTGACAGGGATTTCTGATCTCTTTTTTGTGTGTGCTAAATCAAAATGTGATCTTTTTCATCTTAATTTTCCTGTGAATTTCAACCAGGCTCCAGGTTATGGGGATGTTCGGCTGTCCATGGAGATCATTCCCGACACAGTCAATCTTGAGGAGCCTTTTGATATCGCCTGTAAATTAACTAACTGCAGGTAAAGAAAGTCTAATCACATCACCCAAAAACAAAAGGAAATCAGTCAGAAAAAAAATTATGAAATTTTTAAAGTGGCCAAAACAATATGAACATTCACATTCTGATCAATGCTTTCTTTCTTCTCTACTGAGTAAGGCAATGACATTTATGGCTTTCAATGGTTTGATGAGTTTGTCAGTGGAGTGACTGCCACATAGTCTAAATAACAAATGAAAGGGTCCATGCCTGGATTGGAGATTGTGGATCAATTTGTAACATAATCAGATTGGTCTTCCGAATCTGCTTGTGCCAAGATGATGGGAAGACTTTTTCTAGAAAAGATTTGGAAACAAAACACAGTTTATTTAAACTTTTGTACATGTTTTTCAATCGCAATGCGTCTTTATCAGTCATCATTAGCCTGTTAGTGTCTCAGTCACATAGGTTTTTCCATATCACTATACCTAATCACTAAACGCAACAACAATGCCGTATCGTGCTCACAGGAGTCTTTGTGTTGTATGTTGCAGTGAGAGAACCATGGACCTGGTCCTGGATATGTGTAACACTCGCTCCATCCACTGGTGTGATGTGTCAGGGAGACAGCTGGGCAAGGTTGGCCCCAGTGATTCCCTCTTGCTGCCTCTCAAACTTCTGTCCTCTGTGCAGGGCTTACAGGTACAGTCCCTGCTTCTAATAATTATTCAGTTATCAGTAACAGAAACCTTGCATTTCCTGGTCCTTGCACTATTTAACATTTCTATCAGGTTTCTTTTATGTAGTTTTTTACACTGAGCTGGGTCAAATTAGCACAATCAAATTTAATTCCTTGATATTTGTAATGCAAAATTGTGATGATTTGAAAATAATAATTGAAAATGTGTATTTTTATTTCAGAGTATATCTGGACTGAGACTTACAGACACATTTCTGAAGAGAACTTATGAATATGATGACATTGCACAAGTCTGCGTGGTCTGCCCTTACAGGAGTCATGAGACTTAAAACTTGTTGGATCTTTAGCAATAATGCATCCCAAATGGACCAAATGTATCTACCTGTCTCTTTCCACACAAGGTGATCATGTTTTAATTAATGTATTGTTTTTTTAATGTTTTGTTTAAAATGATTATGCTTTTACAGAGTGCATAAATGTGAATGAAACAAATGATAGTACCTAACTTACGGTCTTAATTTTCTATTTTGCTGTTTGTGCTAGCTAGAGTGAATGACCTTAGTTCAAACGCATGTGAAAAAGATATATAAAGTGGTATGAACAGATCTATTCACACAGAGGTTACAACAATTTCAAGACATTTATTAATGGGATTTTTGACATAACACAAGGCTGCCCTGTTTTTCAAGCATATTCATTGGCTTCAATGGCAATTTAATGACAAAGTGTATTTCTCACCCAAAATATCTGATTTAAGAGCATGCACAAATAACAATGAGAATAGTCATACCAACATTGCTCATGTTATGATTAATTAAAAAAGGCCTCAAAATGCAATGGCATTAATATAGTGACTCTAAGGTGCATGCGTGTGGGTCGCAAACGAGGTTATCATATCAGTTTGTCGGAACTTTGGCATTCTTGAGGTCAAAGTTACATTCCTGCCAGTCAAGAGCTACCTTGGGTAATCCAACATTCCATGTAACAAAACAATAGGTACAAATATAAAATAATGCACAATTTATTACAAAAGAAAATCTTTAGCTAGATGGGATGTGAGAGGAAAAGTAGAAATCTCCTTGTCTCTACTTAATTATTTACTCCTCTAATTTCCTCCATGTCCTTACTTAAAGATTGAACAATTAGTCACTCATGAACAGGTAAACATTTTCTACAATGCTTCCACAGCACAACATAGCAAACACTAGTCTATTTGGAATGGAACAGTATGAGGAAGAGACAACACACTTGTTGACGTTCCGCAAATATAGTATGAGTATTATCCGGTTTGCATTCCCTTTTAATCAGTTGCCTTTGAGAATACTTTACATAGTTTCTCCTGATATGTCTAAATAGTATAACTCGTTTCATAGTCCTTTTCTCTTCTCCTGTATGTTTCCTTTATCTTCTGAGTCCCCATCGTTATAAAGTGCCTTTTATACTTTCCTCCTCTTGTTAGTCGACGCTACCGCTGAAGGAGCGGCTCCGAATGTGGTTTCTAAGCTGCTCGATCAACTCTGGGTTCTGCTGCTGGATCTGTTGGGCAAACTGTTGACCACTGTCAAAGACAAATAAACTACATGGTGATTATTGTCCCAATAGGTTACCAAACTGGAAGACATAATGCAATTCAATTAACTAATTCAACTCTTGAATTGGAAGGGTGGTTCCCCTAATTTTATCATCAATTGAATAGATTAAGAAATGTGCTAGGTTGCTGGCATTTCACACCTGAAAGTAACAAAAGGAGCATACCAACTGTGACCAGTCAGAAAAGACAGGAACATACGTACGCTTCAATCAAACTTGTGATGTCCGACAGTCCTCCTACTCCTGCGGCTGATCCGCCAACAGCATTGGTCATCATTCCAGACATGCTACACACAAACACATACTGAATAACTGTGGTACATGCTTTGTGAAAAAGTAGCTACTTTAGGTAATCAGGACGAAGCTTTGAGCCTTAATCAAGCATATATGACACTCACAGCTGCTGCACTTGCTGGTTCTGCATCACACTAGCAGCCTGTGAAACACAAAATAGTCAGCAGGCAATAGCAACATCCCCCATGATACGTGAAAAGGACATGTCAATTCATTTATGTAATTAACATGATTTCTACAGTTGCCTTTTCACTTAGTCCTCAATCCAATGTCATTGATATCTAGTGAAAAGATTCCCTCACATTGTCTGCTGTCGTAAAACATTGGTATGCCTATAAAGGCCATTCAGTCTGCCACCAACTCAACCAGCATGAACTTCCCACAGAAAAAAACCTACTGGCCTCTTGACAATGTGACGGGTAGAATAACAGGCTAGTGCTAGGCCACAGGGTCAGCATAAGGAGAATTCCTTGCTCCCTTAGACCATAAAACAAGTATGGGGTACCAATGTTCAGAATATGAGCCATTTGCTTGAAAGTGGTAAGTGCTCTTTGTTTGTAGTTTTTACTCTAACACAAGCTACGGATATGCTTGAGCATCTGTCACAAACTAAATATACAGTTATAGGCACCTGTACAGTTGGCTATGCATATGCTTTTGCTAATAGATATCTAATATCTTATCACATGTTTGAGGTCCTACATAGCAGAGTGATACAAACTTGTAGGATTAATGTTGAGGCCCAAAAAAAACGGGAACAAAACAGATTGTGTATATATATATATATAATGTGTATTTAAACTTCCATCCATCCATTAGCAATCCCGCTTATCCGATGCAGGGTCGCTGGAGCCTATCCCAGCCGACTTTGGGCGAGCAGCGGGGTACACCCTGGACAGATCGCCAGTCCATCGCAGGGCTAACACATAGACATACAACACCTCACACACATACATTCACACCTATAGACAATTTAGAGTCACCAATTAACATGTTCTTGGACTGTTGGACGAAACCGTAATACCCGGAGGAAACCCACGCTACCACGGGGAGAACATGCAGACTCCACACAGAAAGGCCCTAAGGTGAGGATCAAACTCAGTAATTTCTTACTTTGAGGCAACAGTGCTAAGCACCGCGCCACCATGCTGCTGTATTTAAACTTAATGATAGTAAAACAGAAAGCTGGTCTACTTGGCAGATTTGGTGATAGAGTTGGCAGATGGTTCTAAGTTTCTGAGGTATAGTTGCCATGGACTTACCATGCTGATAAAGGCAGGGTTGCTGATCAAGCTTGCCATGTCAAATCCCAGTCCATTGACAGTCTGAATAGTAAAATGTTAAACAGAAGGGTTTAAAATTGCGTAATAAGGTGTCAAACCTGGTCTTTATATCACATTAATGTAAAAATAAACTTTGTAAACAGGAACAGGGTACTTACAATGAATAAGAGGAAATTTTGCGTTAATGGCCAAAGGGTATTCTACAGTATGACTGAACTTACAAGCTAACCACACACAACACTAACAAACTTGTATTGTACATACGGGGCTGGCTGCTTCCTTTTGCTTCTGCTCTGCAATCTTCAGATTGGATTTGTAGGTGTCATTCTCAGGATCTAGCACCAAAGCTTTGTTGAAGTAGGAAATTGCGTCTGAATAATTACTCATAGCAGCCAAGGCCAACCTAAAGCCACAAGTAGAAACACTAACTTTACTCATATTATTTAGACAAGAACAGCTACTTAATAATCAGCAAAAAAAATGTTAATTATATGATCTTTCCTCTTTTTAACTCACCCCATCCTCCCATAGGCTTTGCTGTAGCTGGAGTCTATGCCTATAGCCATTTCACAGTCAGTGGTGGCCTCTGTGTAGTTACCCAGTTTACTATGGGCTGCAGCCCTGTATTAAAAAACAAAAGTTGGACTAGAGACTCTGGATTGCTTTGTTGCAGGCAGATCAATAAATAGCTAATGAAAGAACCCAAAGGGTCTCAGTGATTTGCAAGGTCCTGATCAGACAGGAATCATCATGCGCAAACCTTCCTTGCATGTTTGCTTTCAAAGCTATCTCTTCACTCCAAGGAATCTCGCAAAGTGAAAACCAGGAGGCAAATCTAAATGTGTATCTTATACTGGGACCTTACCTGTTGCAGTAGTACACAGCATTACTTAGATCTAGGTCAATGGCTTTGGTGTAGCTCTCCACTGCACTGCTGTAGTTCTCCTCCTTCATGTGATTGTTCCCTGCACATTCCAGATGTTTTCTTAGACTTAACATAGTCTTTTTACATAATATGAATACCACAAGGGGTCTTGTCATTGACAACAATAGTAACTACCGGGTTAAACTATAAAACTGAAACATTGTAAGTTTCAACTTCAACCATTTTAATTGTCATTCATCAAATAAGGTACCCTCATTTTTGAGCTGTTCTGCTCGCTCAACATCTTCTGGGGAAGGCGCGGGGTCATTCTAAAAAAAAAGTCAGGATATAAACGTAATTCAATCTGTATCACAGTCTACGATTGAGAAAATGTAACGGATCTTGTTTGAAGAGAACAATGTTTGTGTGAACCGTCATTTTAATGGGTAAATAAAAAAAATCCAAAGTAGGCCATAAACATCAAAACCTTTAGTATTGAATTGAAGAAAATCTCTTGCAGAGGTTGATGCACTGCAAGTTGGCAGTCACTCGAGTTAATCTTAAAGGTTGTCTCCAAACACTGTATTGCAACTGTAAAGAGAGAAGTAAGAGATGTCATAGTAGGGAATAGTGAGTGAGTTCATATGTGAGCACTGACTGCATTGGTATAGGATAGTATTGAAGGAACATAGACTATAAAAATGGCCCACGCAACATTAATGCTAGTAACAAGTAGTATAAACCCATATATGTATGGGTATTTATCAAGCAAACTTACTTTCCAGACTTTCCTTCTCATCAGGTTTCAAAGCATCACTGTGTGCTTGGTCTCGCAGGAACTGCACAATAGAGAATGCCAAGCGCTTCTCTAGTGCCATTTTCTCTACAAACAACTGTTTTCAGCAAGGGGTGTTGAAATAGAGATAATAACGTGTCATTAAAGAGTGAAAGCACCACACTGTTAATTCACAAAAATATTTTGTTGGTTATCCTTAGACGTTTCCTAGTCCTACTTTATTCCTGGCCCGAACATTTCCCTACATGCCGGGGGGCCTTCCCTTTGAAATGGTTGTTGCTTGAGTTTCCTAATGGAAAATAACTTTGAACCTTGTTTGTGCTATGCAACCAATAGCTTGTTTTTGCGTATTCAACTCTGTTTTCAAGACAACTCATGGGTGAATTAAATTGTTGCAAAAAAGTAAGACATCTTTCTACACAGATCAGCGAATCAGAAGTACATTTATTTTCAATTCTTTAAACAAAAAATCCTTATTTGTTTTGTTGCAAATCACAAGAGCATGATCTAATTTATATTCACTGTGTATATCAATCTCTCCATAAAAAAAAAGTGTTTTGACATGTGACCATGCAGTGATGTAATCCCGAAACGTTTTTCCCCATGATAGAGCAAACCGATCATCAGTAGACATTCTCATCATTTTAATGAGATACGCCAATATTTATTAATCTCGTAATTTAATGGCGATAGATATGTAAACGGTCAGACAATTGATAGGCAGTCGTTCGGGTGAATATGCAGTCACACCATGTTATTTAGACTCTATACATACAAGGTTGAAGAAGAGGAAACGAGAATATTATTATATTCATTCTTTGGCGTACAATGCAACTATTACAAATCTTAGATAATACTATTATCTTAACATAATTACGCTTTCCAGTGCATCCGCCCACCTACCTGAGCCTGTTCCAGATGTCTCTTGCTATCATAGCGTCCGGAGGACCTCTCTAACAGGTCGCATCTATGCGCATGCGCATTCACATCTGAAATTAGCCGATTCAACAGAACTGATAACGCCCATGCTAGTGATGCTGTATGAAGCACAATTCGTGTCACTTTAAAATACAATTATTCCTGTCAGTAACCATCCATCCATCCATCCATTGTCAGAACCGCTTATCCTGTGTAGGGTCACGGGGGGGGGGCGGGGGGGGACTTAGGGCGAGAGGCGGGGTACACCCTGGACAGATCGCCAATCCATCGCAGGGCTAACACATAGACATACAATCATGCACACACACATTCACACCTATGGACAATTTGGAGTCACCAATTTACCTGCATGTTTTT
>JAVQJS010007209.1:0-13109 GCA_036024795.1 Galaxias rostratus | reverse complement strand
CGACCATTTCACCAAAGGCTTTGTTTTTGACCTAGACACACCCCCCCCCCCCCCCCCCTCAATAAAAAAGGGTAGGCACGAGAATCAACCTGCATTTGTCTAAGGCCTCATCTTCCGAGTTACCAGCATATCTAAGGTTGAGACCCGAGGCCACTGTCAAATATTCAGAAGGCAGCCATTTTGCAAATGCTACTTAAAACCAAGCAGTTCAGCTCTTTCCTCACTGCCACGTCTCCCTGATTGTGTGAACTAAATTGTGTGTGTGTGTGTGTGTGTGTGTGTGTGTGTGTGTGTGTGTGTGTGTGTGTGTGTGTGTCTGTGTGTGTGTCTGTGTGTCTGTGTGTCTGTGTGTGTGTCTTTGTGTCTGTGTGTCTGTGTGTCTGTGTGTGTGTGTGTCTGTGCGTGTGTCTGTGCGTGTGTGTGTGTGTGTGCCTCAGATTCGCCAGACCAGCCGGAGGAGAGGCTGGAAGCGGTGAGCAGCGAGGAGCCGGAGCAGGACAAGCCCTTCTCCCCTCTGGTCCAGAGCCCTCCGACCGGGGAACCGGCAGGACCATCTGCCCCAGCCTGCAGAGAGGCCAGCAGCAGGTTAGAAACACCCGCGCTCTCCCTCAGAGCCATCGACGCGCCAGGAACAAAATGTGTTCGCCTCTCGTCGAACCGGCGCGACTGCGGAGCGCGCACGCAGGCGTTCGGGAGGCAGTCTGGGCACGCCGGAACGGAATGAAGCCGTCAGCCGGCGACGGGGGCCCCGCGCTCCCCTTCCCAGGTGCCACTCCGTTAAAGGTTGTAATCAATCTCAGGGACTGAGTGCGCTATCGACGCGCCTGACAGAGGGGCAGCACGGCCCCCAGTCCCCCGGGAGATTATTAACGGCTCATCCCCCCACCCCCACCCCCCCTCAGCAGCCTGATAAATATTTACCGCCTGCTTTACTCCCCGAAACCCCGGCCCCGCTCTCCCTGCGACGCTCCGGGCCGGCCCCGTCGTCGCGGGCAACAGAGGCTGATTGATGGGGCTCGGCTTGATCCGAACGGCGGGATGGTGATTCATCCGGCAGGTGTTTGCAGAGAGCCGGTGCGCAGTGCGTTGTTTACGTCGTTTGTTTGTGCGTCCTGCCTTTCCGGATTGCTCGTACCCAATGCGTGGATGGGTCTTGCCGGACGAAAGCGTCGCGGAGGATAAACAATTCTTTTTTTTTTTTTTGACGTTTACAGCCATGTAACGAGTCAAAGTATTTCTGTGTAATTCCAACACCTCACTGTCTCTGTGTGTTCCAGCGAGCGGCGCCTCTGTGCCTTCTGCTACTGTGGCGGCCGCAGCCTGCTGGGCCAGGGAGAACTGCGTCCGTTCAACGGCACGCCCGGGCCTGACCCTCCCCTCGGCCACGGGGGCCGAGCGGGGTCGGGCAGCGACGGCGAGGCCACGGAGGACGACGGCGGCGGCGGTGACAGGAGCACCTCGCCGAGCGCGGCCCCGGAGGCCACCTCAGGACAGAAGGGCACGCTGAAGTAAGTGAGGGGGAGGGCGGGGGTCGTACGACGGGACCGGGCGCCGTGTTTGGGCCTGGGGGAATCATCGGCCATGGCCTCTGCGGTGGATTAACGAGCTGCGTGACAGTGAGAGGCCCGCACAGGTCCCCTCCCCTCTCCCTCACCCGTCGGCCTGCCTGCTTTAGCTGGGACTCTTAACGGGCCGGTGTACGCCGACATGCCCACAACCCCAGGGCCTCGTCTCGGCCCCACCCACTGGCTGTGAATACCCTGACTGTAGTAAGCCGTAATGATGGGCCGCAAGAACGGGTGGCAGCGGCGACGGACCTCAGTTGCCAAGGCTGATCCCGGGTGGGGGGCGGCAGCGGCGGCTAAGCCCTCCACCCCTTCAGGGAACACTTTACGCGCATATGTCTGGAGTTAGCCGTTTGATATTTTCGTTTCCGCGCTAAACGGTGGCTAAGGAAATGCATGCTTTATGAACCTCCCTTAACCTCCCGGTCTGCTTCGCCTTCCCCGCCGTGCTAATGTGATTAATTCTCTCCGAGAGCTCCATACATCAGCGCTCCGCCCTCAAGGGCCAAATTATCACCCCCCCCTCTCCCCCTCGCAGGTCAAATTAACGCCTCCGACGCGGCCCACAATCCTCCCGGGCTAAACGGGTGCCCCGAGTTAGCAGGTCGCATTAACACTCTGCCCTTAAAGGCCAAATTAGCACTCTGCCTTTTCCGCCCGCTGAGGTCCCTGGGCCCGGCCGCGCAGGGCAGATGAACACGGGAACTCTTCCTCTCTCGCTGGTTGTGTGTGTGTGTGTGTGTACATGTGTGTGTGTGTACGTGTGTGTTTGTGCGTGTGTGTGTGTGTGTGTGTGTGGGCGCGTGCGTGCGGTGCCAACAAAAGGACCCTCCCTGGACTCCTTTGGACAGCTGCCTAATTTGTTTCGGCTCTTTGGAGCCAATAGAGCGTCTCCCTGGGGCCGGCTGACGTAACGTGTGCAGCGAGAGCAGCAGCAGCAGCAGCAGAGCTGGCAGGCGGCCAGGCCGACCCAGCATTGTTGTGTTGGAGCGGTGTGATTGGTCATAGGGAAGCGGAAAGACACCCAGGCCGGGGGAGGGGAGAGGAATGGGTTTGGGGCCGAAACTCGAGAGGATGCCAGGGATAGGTCTAGAAGCACAGTGGGCGGGGGGGGGGAGGGGATAGAGGGGTGGGGGGGGGAGTAAATTGAAACGTCAGGAAAGGCGGCGATCGACCGTTCCGTGATTATTCAGGTGAATTTTATACCAGGGCAACCGTGACAAGGCAGTGTGTGACGAGGGCGCTGTCGCGGAGTCTGCGGCCGGCCCCTGGTGATTGGTTGTCGCCGTGTTTACTGGCACGCCGGGCCTCTTCTAAATGCTAATGCTCCCTTTCCACATTTTTCGGCTGCTCTGCCGCTCACCAGCGCTGTTCCGGGAACCCGGAGAAACACTTCCTTGTTATGAGTCCTCCACGAGCCAACCCTGCTGCTGCCGCCGTGCGTGCATGTGTGCCAGAACGACATGGCCTTGCTCCATGCTCCTCGCCGCCGACACTGTCTATGCTGCTTGGCTTTTGTCCCGCTCATTTTGTCCACCGCCATCCTTTTCCTCCGTCTCTGCTCCGCCCGACCGGTTGACTCGGGCTTACGCGTGGATTTAGGACCTGATCCGCGCTTGTCCCGACCCAGTGTGAGCCGTGTAGCCGCACGCCGTTCTCACCTCGAATAACCTCTCTGTGCTTCTCCTGCCCCTCCTCCTCCCTGTTCCAGCGGATCCGAGAGGCACGGAGACGAAGCGGACCCAGCCAGCAGATGTCTGGACGAGCTGTCGCACGTCGGCCTCCCCGAAGACCTCGACATCCGGTCCCTCTTCGCCGAGTCGGGTAAGGGCGCCGCTCACCTCCCGCCCTCCGCCGGTCCCGTGCGCGCCGAGCGGGTCGCACCGTCCGGGCCTCTTACGTAACGCGACGGCTCGCCGCCTCACGCTTCTCTGTTGTGATCGCAGGGCGATGCTGGGCCCACCAGAGCTGTGCGCTGTGGTCGCGAGGCGTGCGCCCAGCAGCGGGTGGGGGACAATCTCTTCTCAACGTGGACAGAGCCATCGACTCAGGGAGCACAGAGGTGAGCGGGGGGGGGGGGGGGTGGTTGGACGGGGCGTGGTTGGACGGGGCGTGGCCGGCGGCCCCTAATGAGTCGGGGGCGGCCAGGAGGGAGGCACCACTTTCTCCAGGCAGGCGCACAGGGGAGGCTTCTCGCTGCTGACGGATCAGCGTCGCCCGCTAAAGGTCGGCCCTGGCAGCGCGGCGCGCTCAGCTGCGAATCGGAAAAGGTCACGCCACTCAACTGGGGGCTGCGCACTCCGTGGCGGCTTAGTTCCCAGTGCTAGCTAGAGAAGCGGCAGACACACACACTCTCCCCTGATTGGGTTGGTGTGCTGCCCCCCCCCAAACTCACCCCCGCTCCTCCGGGCTGTTAAACCGTCGGCAAAGACGCCCACTTATTCTCCCGTGTAGCCATTAGTGTGGGCTTTTGTAACAGTGAGCCTTGAAGGCGATATATGTACATTTTCACAGTGGAGTAGAATTTTTATGTTTTTATATTATGAGCTGGGCGCCCAGATGACTGTTAAAAAGAAACGGAAAAAGAAAGAAATATTGACCTTGTCTCGACGAACTTTTCCTTCGTGAGTGCTCTTTACCAATGTACAGGCCAGATACCTCCACACCAGAATATTAGCAAAGTTGAATGAATTATGTTGGCCATCAACGTCGGACCTCTGCTGAAAGTCTTCTGCAGTTTTGAACGGACTCGGTTTCTCTCTCTCTCTCTCTCTCTCTCTCTCTCTCTCTCTCTCTCTGCAGCACTGTGCATACTGTAAGCGCCTTGGAGCATCCATCAAGTGCTGTGCTGAAGGATGTGCTCGACTGTACCACTACCCCTGTGCGGGGGCCGCCGGGACGTTCCAGGACATCAGGAGCGTCTCCCTCCTCTGTCCCGACCACATTGAGCTGGCCCTGCACAGATGTGAGTGTGGTGGGTGGGGTGACATCTGAACCCGAAACTGAAAACAAAATCACAATGGCAAAAGAAAACAGCCGTGCCCAGTGCTGTATGGATTTATCGACCCCCCCCCAAAAAATGTTTTGCTCCAGTTGCAGACGAGGCGTACTGCGCGCTGTGCGATAGCCCCGGGGAGCTCCAGGACCAGCTCTACTGCACCAGCTGTGGTCAGCACTACCACGGGATCTGCCTGGATATGGCGGTGACCCCGCTGCGGAGGGCGGGCTGGCAGTGCCCCGAGTGCAAGGTCTGCCAGACGTGCAAGTGAGTCTCGCCACCCGGCCGGCTGGCCGCCCACCCGGCTCTGCCCCCACACCCAAAGAACCCCTCCCCCTCCGCCCGCTCCCCTCGATCCCTCGGTTTCGCTTCCACAAGGCCGCCGGGCACAGCGCATGCAGATCGAGTCGGCTCAGTCCCAGTGGTTTGCGGGCGGATGTTGCACCTGGGAGCTCCGTTCTCTGACCCCTGACCTTGTTTAGCCAGCGCACGGTTACTATGGGCAACTAGGAAGGCACGTCAGCCGATGGGCGTTAAGGCGAGGTCCTGAAGGACAGCGGGGTTTGGCTGTCTCAGACGAACAATGGTGCAATGCTAACTGACCGTGATTACGTTGCGTTGACAAACGGCTTGTATTGATTCCGACCTTCTCTGCGGCGCAGGAACCCGGGCGAGGACACCAAGATGCTGGTGTGTGACATGTGTGACAAAGGCTACCACACCTTCTGCCTGCAGCCCGCCATGGACTCCATCCCCACCAACGGCTGGAGATGCAAGGTAAAAGCTCTTCTGGCGACCGGCCTATTGCAAATCAGAGATACTGCGCTTGCCTCCTGCCACTGTTCCGTGACGTCGAACTAAATTGAGGAAATGTATACTGCAACCCTTATCCCCGCCCACCCTCCCCCATCATTGAGAGTAGGCTCTTCAATTCTGTGCGAGAGAAAAGAAAAATAAAGCGCTCTCGAAGAGGTGTAGCGTTCAGTTAATTGCCTGCGTCAATGAAAGTGTGACCTTTTTCCGTGGTTGACGATGGGCTTCCTGTGGTTGGGAAATGACTCAGCCCGGCAGAGCTGTCCAACGCTGCCGTTTGCCTGTCGCCGGGGAGCGCTAAGACGAGGCGGCGCTGTCGCCTGGGCCGGGGCGAGACGGCGGCGGCGCAGGCGGCCCGCGTGGCGTTCCGGGGGGCTGGTTAGCGGGGCCTCGGCAAGGAGGCGGCAGCCGGTGGGGCGGGGGGGGGGGAGCAGCAGCAGGAGAGGCGCCAGGTGGTGAAACATCTTCACGCTCGGCGTCTCTGTCTGACTCAGCACGGCAGCACCTCTGCTCGCACGCAGCAACCTCCCCCCCACCGCTCCCGCCACCCGCACCACATCCTCCCCCACCTCATATCTGGCTCTTTCTGTTTCTCCTCCTCCCCCTCCTCCTCCCCCCCCCCCCCCCCCTCCTCTGCCAAACTCCCTTCCCCCTCCCCCCGTGGCACTTTCGTTCTGAGTGGAGCCCTCTCAATGACTCTGTAATGAATGAAAAATGAATAGTCGCTCCAGTTCGGGCGCCGCCGCCATGGGTTGTGCCTCGTGTTTTGTTGGCTGCTTCCTCCCGCGGACACTCCACTGTTTGTTTAGCGTGTGTGTGTGTGGGCGGGGCCGGCGGATTATCCCGCTCAATAACACCCCTAGAGACGGCCCTTGACGGCCCTCCTACCCCAAACGCACTTTGAAACGGATTTTTAAATCCCAGCTAAAGAACGCTGTTCCTCCGTGCCGGTTGGCTGTGCGGCGGGCATCGACTATGGCTATGGGCTGCCTTTCTGATCCGTCCCTCCCTCCCCAGAGCTGCAGGGTGTGTGTCCAGTGCGGGACTCGGACCAGCGGGCAGTGGCACCACACCAGCCTGCTGTGCGAGAACTGCGTCCAGCCCCAGGACCCGGCGCTGTGCTGCCCACTGTGTGCCTGCACCCTGGACCCAGAGCACCACAAAGACCTGCTCTCTTGCCACAGATGTAAAAGGTACAGACCATCTTTTGTTGTTGTTGTTGTTGTTTCTTCCGCAATGAGACATCATGGTATTTCTTATTATCTCAACACCAAAACAGAATTAGTTATTTAAAAAAATAACACAAAAAAAAAAAAATTAAACATTCTTTGCAAATGATTCAAGTTGTTGGCATGTTTTGTGTAATGTAAAATGCCCCAGAAGAATGTATCATTACGTGAGAGTGGGCTTCACGTTCAATTATTTTGTGGATATCACATTTTTCACCAAATCGTTTTACCGATTTTAATTAAATTAAGTAAAATTCAGTTGCTACCCAGAATTTGTATTGCCATAGTTTAAATATCTAAGCGATGTAAAATGAATTATGGCCAGCTGTCCCGGTAATCTCTGTTCCCGGCACTCCTTTCAGATGGCTACACCTGGAGTGTGAGCGTCAGAACTCGGGCCAAGCAGACATCCACCCCAGGGAGGACTATGTTTGTTCCAACTGCAGGCCCTCTGTTCCAGAGAAGGCCCCACCGCTGGCCCCACAGGCAGAAGAGATGGACACGGGCCCGGAGCCTAGCCCTCGGACGGGCCCCATGCACACAGACTCTGAGCCTGGCCCACAGCTGGCCCCATTGCACACGGACCCAGAACCTGGCACACCGCTGCCTCCTCCAATGCACAATGACCCAGAACCGGAATTACAACCTGTTCCAATGCACATGGATCCCCTGCCCGCCCAGGCGTCCGTCCAGCAGCAGGAGGAGGAGGAGGAGGAGGAGAGGGAGGCCTCCTCAGCCCACAGTCCTGGTGAGTGTCAAGGCATACGGGGCTCTTCTGGACCGGCTGCCCTCGGGAATGTTTTTTTCCCCCAAAATGAGCTCTGTGTTCTTGAATTCTTCACCCCCCCCCCCCTCCTCCTCCTCCTCCATCCTCTGTGTCTCTACAGAGCCTTTGGCAGGTGGAGCCGTTGCAGCACGACTGATTTGTTTGTCAATTGGCTTATTAGTCCCGGCTACTAGGGGGTCCGTAGTGCAGGGGTCTCTGCGAGAGCCAAGTAGCACCGTCCACCGGGCGCGTGAGGTGAAACCGAACACGCGCTACGCTTTGCGGTCGGAGGTGGCCACCACAGCGGCGCCGAGAGCCCAGGAAAACTCTGTCCCTCGGAGCTACGCAGGTGTGAGCGCCGGCCGGCCCTGGCCAGCCATGACGGAGCACTGTCACTAATCGAGCTAGAAGCCCCCTGCTGGGGGAAGGGGAGGGGGGGCGGTGAAGGGAATGCAAAGGGGGGAGGGAGGAGAGCGGGTCTGGATAAACACCAGAGAGAAGCCCCCCCCCTTCCCGCTCCCCTCTCATGAGTTGCCATGGCTCACATCTAAATCGCAGGCATTCATCAATGCATTCTCCCATCACAGCCACCAATAACCAGATGGCGTCCCAGTATATCTGCAGATTAAAGCCCGGCCGTTGTCTTTGTCATTTTCTATGCCGGGGGAAAATGAAAGGCACCTTATGGTCCGCCTCTCCCTGGAACGGGTGCTTCTCTGTGTTTCAGCCCGGCCAGCAGCCCTCTACGTGCCCCCCCACCCCCACCCCCCCCAGGGCAACTCGCTTTCTCGCTCTAGTCCCCCGTCCTGGGTTCCGCGGGCAGACGCGCTCCCTCTCCGGCCGACCGCGTCCCCGGCGGGGGTGACCCGCCCCGCCGTTCCGTCCGGTGCGGGCATCGTCTCCCACAGGGCCCGCGGCCCGGCCCCCCTCAGCGTGGCAGAGCGGGCGGCCGCTGCCGGAGGGGGGAGCCACCGCGTTCTTCCCCCTTGCTATCAGACGAGGCAGCGGTGGAGCGATGATGATTCAGACGCCCCCCCTCTCTCTCCCTCCCTCCCTCCCCAGCCACCTGTCTACCCCCAGCCCCAGGGCTTTGCTGACTCACTCTGGGCTGCGCTGACATCGTCTGTCGCTGACGCACGCTCGCGCTGCGTGGAAACCCGCTCCTCGTCGGAAGGATCGTGTGCGGTGCGTTTGGGATTTGGGAAGTGTTTTTTTTTTTTTTTTTTTTTTTAAGTGTGAGGTTTGGGAAACTAGGCCACGTTTCTCACCCCACCGTAAAGGCAGCTTTCTGCTTTGACCCGCCACCTCTGATGTGAGAGGAGCCCCGGGCAATCCCAAACGCAAATCCATCGAGCAATCGTTCACGGCGCGCACATGAACAGCATCGCGGTAGCGCCTTGCATGTTTGAATGGCTGCCGTGTCTCATCTCTTTTTATCTCTTTTTAATCCTGTTTGTTTTTATTGATTTTTGTGCGTCTCACGGCTCGGATACATAGGCATGTGCTCGAGAACACAGCCGATAGGCCTATGCATGTGCTTATGAACACAGCCGATAGGCCTGTGCATGTGCTTATGAACACAGCCGATAAGCCTGTGCATGTGCTTATGAACACAGCCGACAGGCCTGCAGGCCGTGGGTCTGACGGGGCCGTGCTCTGAGGTGAATGGCTCGACTGTCTTTCCCCGTGGCGGGAGCCAGCGTGGTTCACAGGGAGAGCTCCACGGAGCCGCTGGCTGCCCGCCTGCCCGCCCGCCTGCGTAACGTAATCACAGTCATTAAACAGAGCCGTCGTCACCTGCCAGGGCCCTCCTCCACTCAGGGCTTAACAGCGCGGGCTTATCGTGACTCGACAGGCGGACGCCGCCGGAGCCGCGCCGCCAGCGCAAATTAGGCACGACACCGAGCCCCATCGGCATTAAATGGAGCCTGTATTTACTCTTCAACGCCGTCCTTTCACCAGGGCAAGCCATAGGAAGTAGCGTTCCCTTTGAATAAGGATCGGAGGTTTAAGGTCGGATGAAGGGGTGGGTAGGGGGGGATGGTGGGAAGAGATGGCCCGTCTCCTCCTAATTGACTTTCCGGGCATCCGTGCCGGATGTGCACCTGCAAGCTGCACAGTCATGAGTCCACAGCCTGGACCGCGAGACACCGGTTGCCATGGTTACCGCCCCCCCTCTCCCCCTCTCTGGCAGAAATGCTTAGCAGGTGCACGCGTGTGTCGGGGAGCTGGGTGTCACAGGAGCTCGGGGTTGGGGGGAGAATGAAGTGGTAGGCAGCTCTTTAAGACTGGGCTATCTGTTATGTCAGTGTGCGGTGGGCAGGATATTGGCTGGATGTGAAGATAAATAAGTACATGGGGCAGAGGCAATGATGGCAATTGATACAGCAGCACATAGAGGAGAGGGAGGGAGACACAGCGTTCGATTGATAAAAAAAGAAGAGAGAAGAAAAAAAAAAGGAAACTAAAAGTAGCCTGTGTCATATAGGCTTGGCCTGCTTGCTATTCGGCGTGGGTAGCTTCCGTTGTCGAGGTGGCCCCTCCTTCCACTTCAGCCACATCAACGATTCTCTTTTATTGTGCGGCCTCCTCGCTGCTCGTCAGAGAGGGCCGGCTAATGCGAAGACGGAGGTCTGTGCCGCGTCGCACATCCTGTGCACTCTTTGGTCAGCCCGAGCTCCTAAGCTAACGGCAAACTGGGAAGTGTTTTTTTTTTTGTTGTTGTTTTTTTTGGCCAAGGTGTCGAAAGGTTTCATATCAAGCAGGAAGTCATTGTAGTTTATTTAACCGTCTAACGTTCTCTCCATTAAAAAGTCTCATCAGGCAATAGGGTTTGTTTCTCACGTTGTAACCTCACATTGTAATAGCTGATCTTTTATTTGCTGGCACTGGACTTCTATTTTTGGGGGCTAATACAACCTTGCATATATTGGGGGGAGTAGTGCTACAGTGTCAAAAGTCCCCCAGAAAGCTTTGTTGACAAAAAAACAAACATGTTGGCTGCTTTTTTTCCCCTCCCTTCAAAATGTCGGTTATATTATCGTGTTGATTGGTAAAGCATCAGCATCACAGACGGCCAAAAATCGATGACTGCCAGAAGATGAAGATCTGAGACTAGCCCCTCGCCTTACTACTTTGAAATCCAGTCTAAAAAATGTTATTATGTTCTCTGTTGCGCTTGGCCCGATTGTTGCTCGTTAGAAATTTTGTTTCTGCTTGCTCTGTGTAATGCACAATGCATCGCTTTTTCAATATGAAATGTGCCATACATATACATTTGAACTGATGACGGTGATTTGAGCATGTTTTTCTTTGCACCTCAGATATCACAGGGGAGGCTGAATCGTCTGAAAAGCAGGTTACGGAGTCACCTGTTAACAACAATGTGACGGAGCTCAACACAGGTGGGCCAGCTCTTTGAAATACTGAGAAATATAGAACGAGTTGTAAAAAAAACACGGCTGACGTGTTGCACCTAGAAATGTCCTATCTGAACGTCTTTTCTCTGCAGAAATGAAACCAGCGGCGCTGACCCCGCCCCCTTCGACTGAGGGTTCCACGCCTGCAGGCTCGGCCAGGTCGGAGGAGGGGCCGGAGCAGCCTCTGCCTGGCCTGCCGTCCGTGGAGCCCACCCCGGCCCCGGCCCCGCCAGGCCCCACTAAGCCAGCAGAGACGGAACCCCAGGTGGAGGAGGGCCCCGTCGAACCCAGCACAAAGGATGTTAAGGCCATGATTTCACCCACCAAAGAACACATTACTGCATCAGTAACCATTAAGGACGAGCCCATGGAGGCGTCCCCCTACGAGCCGTCGGAGGCGGAGCCGCTCGGGGCCCTCGCACTGGAGACGGCGCCCAAGAGCAAGGAGAGCAGGGAGGCTCACCGGAAGCAGGCGGAGGCCGGGGAGTACGGGGGGGTCGGAGGGCAGGAGGACATGGACACTTCCCCGGAGAGCAAGCCTAACCTCCCGCTCCGCAGCCCGCCGTCGGAGGAGAAGCCCCACGAGGCGTCCCTGGACCGCCTGGCCGAGATGGCCGCCTCCCCTACTCACTCCTCCCCTAAAGAGCTTTCCCAGACCAACGCCCTGCCCCCCTCGGTGGATTGCGGCAGCGTCGTGCCTTCGACCACCCTCATCCCGCTCACCCCCAAGATCGGCATGGGGAAGCCGGCCATCACCAAGAGGAAGTTCTCCCCCGGCAGGCCCAGAGTTAAGCAGGTAAGCGGCCTGGCGTCGCGACGCGGCAACCAGGAAGGACGCCTAGTCCGTCCGGTTACTCTTCCTCGTTTCCTTTCCTCTTCGGCCATAGCTGAGGAAACCCTCGGTTGGGATCTTATTAGTAGTTCCTTCAAGACGGCGGCGTGTTCCCATCCGATCGGGATGTTTTCGGGGCAGCCAGCTCGCTGTGTGGACTGCGCGCTCGTAGTACAGCCTGATCAGCACTGAGATGGAGGCTTGCCCCCACCCCATCCCCCCCAGCCTGGTTTCATCTTGCTGCTTTTTTGTGGCTATTTAGTTTCAGCGTACGCATCGAGCTCTGTGTAGCCAGGAACCACCGCCTGGGGAATTCTGTTCCGCGCCGTGGCAAAAAAACACTCCTCCCCATTACCCACACGGACTGTGTTTACCACACCATCTCTCACCACGCTCACTCTTTCAACCATGCATTTCGCAAAGCAAAAAATGTTTTCCTCTATTAACTTAGTCAATTCTCTTATATTAAACGTGTCAAAGTTTCTGCTTGTGCTACTGTTGCGATTGACGCTTTTTCTCTCTGTGAAATGGAGGCTGTGATGTAGCTACCATACAGGCTGTAGGCTATCGAGGCTTCATAAAAGAAGCAATGTAGTCGTCCCCGTTGCTGTAATAATGCATTATGAATGACACTGCCGAGCTTAACCTACTTCTGATCTTCTGAAATGGTCTTCCCCAGATGTATCCCATTGCTTAAGTAAACACTATGGGGCTCTAACTAATTTGTTAGCCTAGGCCTGGGGAGATCCGTAGCGGAGCTGTGAATGCAGTACCCATGGAGTCCAGCGCGCTTTGGAAGAGTCAGGCGCTGACTCAAACCCCCCTTTCCTCCTCCTCCTCCTCCTCCTCCTCCCTTCCGTCGTTCTGTCAACACGCCAGTGAGGCAGCCAGTTGCCATGGCGAAGGGTTGCAGGGCCTCTTCCCTGCTGCACGGTGCTGTTGCCTTGGCAAATGCTGCTCGGCTGTGTGTGTGTGTGTGTGTGTGCGCGTGTGCGTTTGTGTGAGCGTGCACGTGTGTGTGAGTGCGTGCGTGTGCATGTGTGGTTGATGGCCGCTGTGCCACTAACTGGCCTGCACAGGAAATCTAGCAAGCCCATGAGTCTCCCTCCACTGCCATGCATGCACAAGAAACGCCGCCAAGGATCAGCATGAAGTGGCCCGGCCTGGCGTTGCGGTGGGCGGACGCCGTCCGCTCCCCGTCCGCTCGGCCGGTCGATCACCCAGCAACCACAGCGGCTGCGGACGAAGCTCACTGCATCCCTCTCTAACATCTGTCTCTTGCATGTTTTGTTTCACCGCTGGCTTTGTTTTTAAGTTGCTGCATTTTGTCGCCCTCCCTCCCTCCCTTCCTCCCTCCCTTCTCTCTCTGGTCTCTCTCTCTCGCTTTCTCTCTCTATGTCACACACTGTCTCTCTTTCACACACTCTCTCTCTCTCTCTCTCTCTCTCTCTCTCTCACACGCCCTCACACCCAACCCCCCCCCACCC
>JAVQJS010007184.1:0-16932 GCA_036024795.1 Galaxias rostratus | reverse complement strand
GTGTGTGTGTGTGTGTGTGTGTGTGTGTGTGTGTGTGTGTGTGTGTGTGTGTGTGTGTGTGTGTGTGTGTGTGTGTGTGTGTGTGTGTGTGTGTGTGTGTGTGTGTGTGTCAGTCTGTTTACGTGCGTGTAGTCTGGGCGCACGCCTCTGGTCTATAAAGCAACCATACTTCTGCTGCCGGGGGAGTGTGTGTGTTGCTGTAGTCTGTAAAAAAGTAGGTTACTGATCAGTTAGTGTCTGCCCTACATGTCCTGACATCCTTGGTTTGAGCATGCACGCCCACACACCCATCCACACAGACACGTCCATGTGTTATGTCACAGAATCCTAGACACCTAAACAGGCCCAGGGTTAGTAAGGATTATATCTGCTCATTGCACTTCGGGCTGTTGGTTCTAAAAAGGATTTCTGAATCTGAATTTTCGGCTTTTAAATCAAAGTGACAGATTAAGCACACAAGTGTATCCCATGCTCCCTGTCTGTGCAGCCGACATCATATCCACTGTGGAGTTCAACCACTCAGGGGAGCTGCTAGCCACAGGAGACAAGGGTGGACGTGTGGTCATCTTCCAACAAGAGATCGAGGTCAGCAGCTTGACATCTTCCCGTCTCTTGTTTAAAATAGCACAAATTGTCCACTGTAATGTTTGAGATGGCGGGGCCTCATCTCCTTGTCCCTGACTCTCCCATCAGAACAAAAACCAGCCACAGTGCCGTAGTGAATACAACGTTTACAGCACCTTCCAGAGCCACGAGCCCGAGTTTGACTACCTGAAGAGCTTGGAGATCGAGGAGAAGATCAACAAGATCCGCTGGCTTCCCCAGAAGAACGCTGCTCAGTTCCTGTTGTCCACCAATGGTCAGTCGCTGGGCTGCCTCGTGTTCTGAGTAGGCTG
The DNA here is from genome assembly GCA_036024795.1 of Galaxias rostratus. Taxonomy (NCBI): domain Eukaryota; kingdom Metazoa; phylum Chordata; class Actinopteri; order Galaxiiformes; family Galaxiidae; genus Galaxias; species Galaxias rostratus. Next base: position 16,036 of record JAVQJS010007184.1, on the reverse strand, counting down.
GGCTTCATGTGGGGACCAACCCCGGCATAAAACAATTATGTGTTGTACTCTGGCATATTTGTAATCGTAAAAAAAAAAAGGGCCGCTCCTTTTTTATGACTGGTTCTGATAACCAGCGTATTACACAGAAATAAAACGAGTGTCTGTTTCTAAACCTCTATAGTAATATCTTGTCCTTAATTGACCTGGTTAGTCCTATGATGGATTTTGTTGGGTAAATTGGTTTTTTTTGCATTTGGGATGTCTTTTGCTCCGGCTAGACAAGACAATCAAACTGTGGAAGATCAGTGAACGGGACAAAAGACCGGAAGGCTACAACCTGAAAGAGGAGGATGGACGCTACAGAGATCCCAACTCTCTCACCACGCTGCGGGTGAGTTCAAGCACCCACAGAACCAAACGCTACTGCCGTCAGTGTGGCCCGTTGGATCTGAGCTGACTCCCTTTCCCCCTGTTTCACGCAAGGTGCCGGTTTTCAGACCCATGGACCTCATGGTGGAGGCCAGCCCCCGAAGGGTGTTTGCAAACGCCCACACATACCACATCAACTCCATCTCGGTCAACAGCGACCATGAGACCTATCTGTCGGCCGACGACCTGCGCATCAACCTCTGGCATCAGGAAATCACCGACCGCAGCTTCAGTATCCTCCCACATGACTCTGTATTGGGCTAGCTAAGGAGAGACAGACCGTGCCTCATTAGACGACGTCTTTGTGGAATTTGACTTGAGGGCAAAACGAGAAGCTAAGCGAGCAGGGAAGTAGACGTGGAGACTTGTAGCTTTGTAGACATTGACTTGTGTATGTGGTACATTAGGCTGCTGCGTCTTCTTGTTCATGTCCTCTATCTGGCCTCCCGTGTTGCCCTTGACTTTGCGCCCCTCTCCAGACATCGTGGACATCAAGCCAGCCAACATGGAGGAGCTGACGGAGGTGATCACAGCGGCCGAGTTCCACCCCAACCAGTGCAACACCTTTGTGTACAGCAGCAGCAAGGGCACCATCCGCCTCTGCGACATGAGGGCCTCGGCGCTCTGCGACAAGCACTCCAAACGTAAGCCCCTTCTCTCCCCCTCACCCCGCCTCCTCGCCTTCCTGGCCACGAGCGCGTTCTAAGCCGTGGGGAGACCATGTAGTGGGTAGCTCTTTAAAAGCCCCTCTCTCCTGTGCGGTGCAGTGTTCGAGGAGCCCGAGGACCCCAGCAACCGCTCCTTCTTCTCCGAGATCATCTCCTCCATCTCGGACGTCAAGTTCAGCCACAACGGCCGCTACATGATGACCAGGGACTACTTGTCTGTGAAAATCTGGGACCTGAACATGGAGAACAGGCCTGTGGAGACCTACCAGGTAAGCTCACCAGGACTCTTGCCAAAGCTGCAGAGAGAAGTTGAGGCCACACCTTTTCCTGGGTGTAGTATCGCAGGCTGTACGCCAGGGGGTGCCCCAGTACATTTTTCTGGTTGCTGCTGAACGAGCAACCCAACTTTGACTTGATTTGCTAAGTTTGTGGTCCCATTTATTATCCTGAACGATTCATATTGTGCTGTCTATGCACAGAATTATTTTGTTTGACTTTTTTTTTTGCTTCCATGGCAGGTGCACGAGTACCTCAGGAGTAAGCTGTGCTCTCTCTACGAGAACGACTGCATCTTCGACAAGTTTGAATGCTGCTGGAATGGCAACGACAGGTCTGAATGTACACCTGTACTAAAATTAGTGCCCCAAGTCCCACACAGCTTATCCGCCCTCACGGTCTTCACAATCCCTCCCTCCCTCTTTCTCTAGCGTGGTGATGACGGGCTCCTACAACAACTTCTTCCGGATGTTTGACCGGGACCATCGGCGGGACGTGACCCTGGAGGCCTCCCGGGAGAGCAGCAAGCCCTGGCAGGTGCTCAAGCCACGCAAGGTCTGTGCCGGCGGCAAGCGCAAGAAGGACGAAATCAGCGTGGACAGCCTGGACTTCAACAAGAAGATCCTGCACACGGCCTGGCACCCCCAGGACAACATCATTGCCGTGGCCACCACCAACAACCTCTACATATTCCAGGACAAAGTCAACTAGCCACAGGCCGGTGGCCGAGAGGCAGCCTCTCTTAAACGTGGTCCAGGATGGACCGGTGACCCCCCCCACCTGCCCTCCCACCCTCACCCACTCCTCTGGACTAAACAGACTTCACCACGCTCCCCATCGTGGAACACTTAAACCTCGATCTCGACCCCGCTCTTAGCCTCTCTGTCTCTCTCTCTCTTTCTTTCTATCTCTTCCTCTCTGTGGCACAGTGACGCTCGCCTTGTTAATGTTTCAGTGATGTTGTGCCAATCTTTTGTCAGCCTACCCATCCTGCTCCCTCCTGCCCCATGGGGCTAACGAGTTCAGTTTCTCTGTATATGTCTGACCGACACGTTTATTTTAGCCGACAGCCACGCTGTAGAAGAAGAAAAAAAATACACCTACAACTGTCCCCTGCCTACGTTGAGATCCCTACTATGTTTTGTGCCAGAGGCATGTTTATTTTTATATTAGATTACTGCCAATAACTTTTTTTTCAGCATTTATTCAATTAACAAACCATTGTGTGGTTTTGTCTAATTCATCCCTCTTTATTGCATACTTTCAACAAATTGTCTCCCAAAAAAAAGTCCCTTTTTCTAAACCTACATGCATATGTACAACAATTTTACACACATCTACTCACAAATACAGTGGCTTTCTCCAAGCTGTTGCTGCTACTGGTGGACAGCCTCACCTCTGAGGACCCCTGTCTAGACCGGGCTGAGCAAGGACTCCTTCCTGCCCTGCCCGCCCTCCGCCTGCTGCGCTTTTAGAGAGACTCGGACCAGACTTTTGGAACCTTCTGCCCTAGTTGTGTCTCCTCCACGCTTTTTTTGTTTCCCTTCCCTGGTTTTTTATTCTTTTTTTTTGCCTCCCGTTTTTTCTTTTGTCAAGCAATAGTCAGGTTTAAAGAGATATTCAAAGAGGATGATTATGATTGTCATATTTATAAATGGTCACATCAGATTTGTTTCTTGTATTTCTTTTTGAAATGACGCTAGACCTCAAGGTATTTTTGAGTGATCCGAAGTATTGTTTTTTGGTGCGCTTGAGCTCTGAGATGCAGTACTTCCTAACAGGAGGACACTGGTCAGTCCTGTTGGTCATCTTAAGTGCCGTAAGGTCTGATACTTTCTTTGACACTGGACTTGTCTGTTACCATCAACAGAAGTAATTGGGTGTGTGACTGTGTATGTCGGTGTTGTTAGACTGTCACCATAATAATGCCATGGAAGTGGTAGTGTTAAACGTAGAGTCGATATCTGTTGAAACTACAGTAGTTGGCACCATTGAGTCTGGTGACATACACTAAACAGTTGATGTCTTTTGCACCCCAGTGAAACTTTTGACGGTTGACTAAATCTTGACGCCTCCAAGAATAACGTTTGACAATAATGAAAAAATAACAATACTGTTGTAATCTATGAAAGTGACAGAAATAAAGGACGTACTTTTTTACTTCTGGTGAATGCCTGATTGATTGCTAGGAACAGATGTTCTATTGTATCGATATGGAAGATTAGAATTAAATGAAAATTCGATATACACAACTATATTTAAGCCACTTAATTCTAGGACATAGGCACAAGGATATTTTCTCGGAACGAAGTTGCCATTAAATATGTTGATACATCGTGCTGTTTTCTCAATAACTTCACTGGTATGTTTGTGTATACGTGAGTCTCTGCATGTTTGCAGACAAGCGATTTGACATTTGATCCAAGATATATGAAGCCTTGTAAGCTAGCAGTGTTTCATTCCTTGACGGGGGCTTCATCATCAGTACGTTACGTAAATCAGTGTATGATATTCTGCCTGCCTTTGTTTTCCTATAACTGACTCATTTGACGTCATCATACAAGTCCAGGAAGATTTCAGCTGACAACTGTTTCTAGACCAGCTAAAGAAAACAAATAGGTAATTGAGTGGATGCCTAAGCGAGCAAAGGGCTGCCTAGGTCAGTTGTTGCACGCGGTTCTGCGCACGTCCGAATGTGTGAAGGCAGAGAACGTTTTGAATTGACGGTCTTATACAAGCCACCCTACTCAGAGGCATGATGTCGGACGCTGCTACATCAGCAGACAACAACGGAGACTCTGGATTAAATGGTAAACACATGATACAACTTGATTCACATGTCTGTCAATCTACCACACCATTATAGGAATTGCATTATGGAATGCTTTTGTACTATTCCGAGGGGTGTCTGTTGTTAAAACAGTCCAAACCATTTTAACGTTTGCACGGAGGTTAGGTTTTTTTCTTCTTCACATAACAGACATCGAAGGCTTGAAGCAGAGGGAGTACACAATGTACTGTTTATGTATTGACAGTTTTATGGACCAATTGCTATCTAGAAGCTAGAATGTGGACCAATTGCTGCAGTACTTACTGTTAAATGGGCGGGATTTTGCTGATGTCAACAAGACGATGTGGAAGAAGTGCAGTAAGATAATGAGGCCGTAATAGGGGGCCATAATATATAGCCAAATACTTCTTTATTGTTTTATTTCATATACTTTTTTATATTGGCTTATATGTTTTTCGCCTTCACAGTTACTGTTGGCTTTATCTTTTAACACAATAATAGCTGAGAGTTAAACACTAACCCTATTGTTGTTTCATATTTATGCCGTTTTTAAATGTTTTAAACCTGTGTATTATGCCAGTATATGCCGGGGTGTTACACATATCCGCGGAGTAGACATATTACATTTTAACACAATGTTTAATATATTTACTGAGTTTTTTTTTGTAGATTGCAGTTATAGAGTTTGTGTTTACAGTTTGTTTGTAGACAAATGCAGGTTTAGAGATTTTCAGAGAAGCCTGGAGTCATTCAAGGAAATGTATTAAAGTCCGTGTGAGTAAGAAGAGTCAAGTAAAATGGTATGCTTAACAGAGGGGGACACATAGACTAGATTATGTTGACCTGGCTTAAGGGATCTGCTGCTGTGTTGTAGGCTATACCAAGGCATTGGCAGGGTGGCAGTGGGGGTGGCCGGTGACTCTGCATACTGGTCTATTTGTGTCCACAGTGACGGAGGGACAGACACTTAAGGTGTGTGGAAAGTGTAGAATTTTTTTTGTGCCACAAGGCGAAAGGGGAGGGGAGGTGGGTGAGTGTGGCTCAATCATTCCGGTCATTCTGAGGTTTGCAGGTGTACACATTGTCTTATTTCGGCTTGGTGTCATCAGAAGTCATAGCACTGGGCTGTGTTGGTCAAACTGGGAAAATGACAAATATGCACACAATTATATAAGTTTAGAAAATAAAATCATAGAAATAAGGTTAATAATGGAGCTAAAAAGAGATGGAATCCCCCTCATAGAGTGAAATTAACCATGTAAAATGTAGAGAGTAGATAAACAAAAGAGTTTTCAATACTAGAAAGTCTCATTGGTATTCTTTTAAGGCAAGACTACAGACGTGGTTTAAGACAGTCATCATTGGAGAAAACAATGTGTTGTCAATCTATAAAACTTTCAATAAAGATGGCACAGGAGCAACGTCGGAACGTCAGATACAGCTTTTCAACGACACTGTCATATCTAGACAGATATCCCGAGCAAACGGATTAACCCAAAAACTCTGGATTTGTGTAGACTAGATTTATAGGATGTATGCAAAGATTAATATTAAAAGACATTTGATAGATATGTCCTATTTACACAAATCAAAAAGGCCAAGGCAGAGAGGAAACAAATGGGGATGGGGTTCAAACTACTGTTTACTGAATGTGTCCATTCATTGGCTCACTGAAGTCATGTAACTAAATGAAGTTGGCATAGGCTCAGTGAACTACACTTAAAATGGAGCCATCAATGTGAGTTGTCTTTGGCCAGTTTACTTCCTGGACATATTGAAATTCAGTAGCATGCCTATTGGTCTTCTATTTACAAAGCTCATCTGTTCAGCGTTTCACAATGTTGACATTTCACAATGCAACAGTGTTTTGCTCTCATCCACAGTCTTTTTATAGAAAGTCTCAGGCCGGAAGGAGAGACCGCCACTGTGTGTTTCAAATAACGTATAAGAGTTTTCCTGAATCTCTAGTTCAGGCTGAAACCTTCACTGTTCTCAGAAGTAAGGCCAGCAATCTGTTGAAGCCTTTGCCTTACTCGTCTTTCAAAGAAAGCCTCTCTGCTTGCTTGGGCCTCCTTCCACACTAACCGACAGCATGGAAATGACAGTGTGGTAGAACGCCAGAATGTTCTGCCTGTCCGGTACCATGACAACCCAGCATAGGCCACAATGCAGGGACAATGGGGTCGCTCAACAGCCGCCTGGCTCCCAGTTTTCCCGGTAATCCTCTTGATGATACTGGGTGCTGTTCAATCCAGATTGGTGTAGGTTTCGAGAGCAGGGTGTTGAGTCGGTGGGCTTTATGTCAACCATGTGCATAACTATATCAACGTTTTTTCCTCCAGCGGATACTGTTCCGATAGAAGCGTCTAGTTATATGATAGTCAGTAGTGGCCAGTCTGTTATGAAAGGAAGCCAGATATAGTTGACAAACGCACTCAATGCTCTGATATGCACATGCGAGTGTGCTATCACTGCAGCCGGTCCATGCTTCAGCTCACGTAGCAAGCACAAGCAAGTGGAGGCGGGCGTGGGTCGTATGTCTTGTTCAAAGCGGGGAAGTTGAACCGCATTACATAAAAGTCATTTGTACGTGCCCTGCTTTCACCACCCTACCACAGGGAAAGGAGAAAACCAGTGGGGCTATCCACTTTGAAAGGGTTAAAGGGCTAAAATATGTCTGCTGGGTTTCTCTAAATATAGATCTGTCTGTGATGGTTGCTTCTCTACTCTGCTCTGTCTGCAATAGTGGGGCCTAATCTGGTATCCCAACAGTGTTTTCTTGCCCCTAGCAGAATAGAGGTGCAGGCAAACAGATCGATGCTACAATGACACGACAATAGCAGGATTTGAAACAACAAGATTTGTCTGTTATTCAAAAGTGCAAACCTTTTTCGGTATTCATACATTGTGTTCCAAGTTCGGCTGTAGTGTAAAACTATCACTGACTAAAATGTCCTCCCTGCTTTCAGGGTCCTGGGTGGAGTTGGAGATGAACCGAGCCACAGCGGGCAGCCAGTCCCGGTCGGTCGGCAGTGGGGGCCTGTCACCCCTGTCCCTGTCCCTTCCCCTGCCCCTTCCCCAGGTGGAGGAGGAGGCTGAGGCCGAGGCAGTGGTGGGAGGGCTGGAACACGTGCCCTCCTCATCCTCCATCCACAACGGAGACATGGAGAAAATCCTGCTGGACGCTCAGCATGAGTCCAGTCGCAGCAACTCCTCCTGTGACAGGTAAAAGATGCAGTGTTTGCATATCTTATAGATTTAACTGCACCCCCTTAGTGTGGCCAGATGTGGGCTGTGAAAATATGTGGGAGCTGTTTCCGTGCAACTTTGAAGCCTACACATTTAGGTTAGTTTCAGTTATATTACACACAGAAATACTTTCTATCTTCAAAACAGGTTTGTCTATTTTTTAGTGCTTGTTTACCTAAGCATTGGCAGGTGGCAGGCAAGCAGTAGGCTTAACCAATCAGATGGGTTCCTGTTGTTTCCAAACTTTTGGGCAAATATTCATTTCATCCACCAAAGCGGTGACAGCTCCATAGATGAGAATTCTGCATCAAGAATCATGAAATTAAGGGATAAACGTGGTATTGCAAACACCCAATATAGAATTGGTTATAAGGTTCACCAGTTACCTTTTTATTTTATTCCCAAATTGTGGTTACTGGCTGAGCAATGATATGGGAAAAATACACATTTTCTAGAAAACAATACAAGCTAAGCTGTGGAAGTTCCAAACTGAGAGTCTTTATTTACAAAGCAGAACATCTCGATCAGTCGTTAAGTCTTTTGCCAACATGTCCTGACGTGCATGCTGGGAAACAAGTCCCAACTCTTATTACATTAGTTGTAAGCAAACAAATAGCAGATTTATTAGAATTCACTGTGCAAATTGAAGTTCAGCTGAGAACTTTCACTTTGTCACTTTTCAAAGCCACTCTCTCTATTAAGTTAATTTGTTTATGCCTCCTCGCCCTGAGCCATGTTGTTGCTGTCACACTCAGAATCTAACTGTAAAATGGCCATTTATGGAGTTCATGTAATTTTACTATATCCGAGAAGGTCTTTGCATCCCCTTATGAGGGACGCTCCCTCTTGAATGCTTAAGGTTGAGTCTTCCACTTGATTTAGCATACATCCTCACTTGCATGAATGCATGGCTGGCCGTCTGTTAGCCGTGAGGCTACCCTAAAGCCCTGCTTATCTCATCTCCCCCAGTCAGCTGTCAATGAGTCACCTGAACATGTTTACCCTGAGGACGGCAATAACAGCTCTCTGTGGCAGCAGTCTGGTAACCTCTGGTAGTTCTGGTAGTAGTCAGGCTACTCTGATGTCTAAAGCCCTAGAGAGACTATGCTTTTTGTGCATGAGATTTCCAAGATGGTCAACAGTTCTTACATAACTGGCCACCACTATTTGAAAGAGCCACACAAATAGGTGCATCTTGCAGTATCACGGTGTTGAATCCAATGCACATTTGTTTGGGGCATTTGAGGTGACAATGAAGTAGTCAAGAAAAAAATGCACTGTATTTAACTCTATGGCTGCAAGCAAGTAACAGGCTAGGGTTTAATCCACAGCCCTCCCCGGCCCCACAGTCCGCAGGAGGAAGGACAAATCATCTTTGATGTGGATGTGAGCAGCAGGAGGGACAGCCAGGTAAGAGCCACAGAGAGACAGCCAGGTAAGAGTCGCAGAGAGACAGCCAGGTAAGAGCCACAGAGAGACAGCCAAGTAAGAGCCACAGAGAGACGGCCAGGTAAGAGCCACAGAGAGACAGCCAGGTAAGAGCTAAAGACTGGCTAAACTGCCTCGCTATTCTGTTGTCATGGCGATGTGAACCAGCGAGGTGCCTTATGTGAATTATACTGTGGCTCTGGTTCCCATGGTGATGGCAGCCGCACCCTCAATAGCTTTTACTAGCTGGCCTGGGAATGCAGAATGAAGGTTGTTCATTCCAGAACCATGGCGGTTGAACTGCCCCGCACGTCCTTCTTCAGTCGGAAAATGACATGGCAAATCTAAGGCCAACACTGGACTAGACTATTTTTGTCTAATGAATGAAGATGTCAATGACACTCTATGTCTGTGTCCATGGCAACTGCACGCACACACACGCAGTCTTTTTTGTTTGCTCTTTCAGAGTGGTCACTTATTATGGACTCTGTGGTTCCCCTTTCGGCTGAGGTTGCCACACACAGTCCTACAAACCCATTGCACTGTACTGTGTAACTGTGCACTAAGTGCTTCTGTATTTGTGCACGTGCTGATCCTCTGTTCCGTGCCCCTTAGCAGTCGGAAGACAGCATGGAGAAGGAAAGGGACCTGGACATCCTGATGAAGGACTCTGACTGGGTTGCTGACTGGTCTAGTCGACCAGAGAACAATCCTCCTAAGTAAATACAATCCGGTCTACTATACACACAAAACAATCCCCCTAAGTAAATACAGTCTGGTCTACTGTGCACAGTCCCCTCCTCACCCAAGGACATTTGACCCGTAGCTTCACCACTCTCAGGGAAAACACAAATGGTTTTAGTATTTGAAAGGAAAATGTTACAGTAACAAATCCACAAATTATGTTTTTATTTTAGCGGTAGTATCGGCATACACACATAGACTTCTTTTATGAATGAGATTGATATGATGGCAATGGTGAACTGTTTGTGACTAAAGCAACGATCCATGTGTGCAGGGAGTTCCACTTTCGACACCCGAGGCGCTCGGTCTCCCTCAGCATGAGGAAGACCGGGGTCATGAAGAAAGGGGGAATTTTCTCCGCCGAGTTCCTCAAACTGTTCATCCCGTCGCTGGTGCTGTCACACATCCTCGCCCTTGGACTGGGGTAAGAGGCTAGCCTGACCTGAAACCACAGAGAAACTCTGCCCTATGTGCCTACGTTTTGTAGTGGGCGGGAATGTATGTTTTGTGGGATTTTGTAAACTAAGTGTCTGAATCCTCCTGGTGGTATGTGTATGTGCATCTTTGTGGCAGCAGCAACTTTATTTGTTAGAAAAGTCTACCAATATAGCATGGGAAAATATGACATACATCACACTGAGGGGGACAGAATATTTCACAGAGGAAATGAGGCTCACTGCATCCAACAGCAACTCCATCTGTTTCCCATGCAGTGGCTTGTATAGTCCAGTAGAGGGGGCTAGGTAGCTGTAGAAGGTTCAACCCAAGGTGTCCAACGGCTGCGGCATCTGACCCTGCGGTGCTTATAATCCGCTCTGCAGCCTGACCTGGAACAACCCTTTAGGGCCGAACAGGGACACTCCCTAATCCAGTGTGCTGCTCGCAGATTTATGTCTGGCAGTGGATTGGTGGAGGATATCCATTTCCTTCTCATCTCACTCTCTTTGACCGTTTATCTTTTCCCCTGGTTTTTCTGTTTCCTTTCTCAGAGTCTACATTGGGAAGAGGTTGATCATGCAACCGGCGAGCTCTTTCTGAGGCCTAACACGGAGGAAGTGCCTAAGACGTTGCCGTGAATTGTTGTGGAAATTATGTCGCTGTTGTGAGAAGAATGCCAATCTCCAACTGGCCCTAGCTCTCTTTTTACAATCCCCACCCCACCCCACCACCCCACTCTATCTTTCTGCCTGCTCTGCCTCTTGTCTGACACCTGACAGATACGACATGTTCTAGTGTGAAATGTGTTGCCCCCCTCCCTCCGTCCCTCCCTGCTCTCTCCTCTTCCTGTCTCTCCTTTTCTCAATAAGTAAATTTTTCAGAAACTGTAGATATTCTTCCCCATTTTTTCCTCAAAGATTTTCTCTAAACAATGAAGAACCCCACCCCCCTTTTTCTCATTGATCGGGTGTAAGTCTTTGTAATGGGTGGGGTCATTTTTAGGAACAAGGCGCAGCATGTAACCAAACCAAACTCTTCGTCAAACTATCCCAGCGCCCTGATACAAAGTAGTGATAGAGCGGTCTGGGCCGTAGTTGTGGACCAGAGAACTGACCCCAGATTGTGCCACCTACTGCTTGGTGAAACTAATGAGCCCAGCATTTCAACACTTTCAAGGGATCCACCAAATTCAGCAAATGTAGGTTACCTGAACTGACAATGGGAGCATGCCTTTAAATGTAAGTCTTTTTGTGTTCACTTAATTTACATCGCAAAAGTAGATGTTAGGATCTTTTATCGTTTACACCGGCGGAGTGTTGTTTTGTTTGATGTTGAAAAGAGTTGCTGTGGTGACCATCTCAAACCCACAACCTCTTGCGCTTGACACACGGGCAGTCGACATTGTCTATCGGTGAAAGAGATGTTCTAAACCCTGAAAAGGGGTCGTTCTCCTCGGCATCTCTTTTCAAACGCGAAGCGTAGATTGGGTTGTTTTCAGTTTTCAGCGACACAAAAGGAATCCAACTGACAAGGTCGGCCGGCGCTGCGTCTGGCGTGTCAACATACCGACGATGGCTCGGCCCTCCCGTGCGTCGAAACAAACCGACTCACTGTTGAGTGGGTGGGATGTTGGGTGCAGCCACGCTGTGGATTCTGGTTGTGTGGGTTGTCGTCTCAGTCTGTTGTCGGCATGCGGGTACAGCCCTAGCTGCCTGAGGCAAAGCGAAGCAACATATCACAGAGCTAGGTGCTTCCCTTTGCAAAACAGGCACGGGTCCGCTGGACGCCGAGCAGAAGAAACCTACGAGTGTGACACCAGACTGAAGGTCGTTTGTATTATTCGCCCCAGAAGTGCTCTGTGCATGGGGGATTTTGGATTTCCGTCTGCATCACCATGCAATTATTGTCGGATTTTTTTTTTTACTAAAACACAGTGATTTGGCTAGCAGAAATAAGTTCTTCGCTACCATTCTGCTTATGTAGACTGTTTGTTAGAGGATTAATACTACCTAGGCTTCTTTTTCAGTGTTTCTCTGGTTGAGGCCTCGGATCAACAGTGATCTTCTTTAGCACTAACATAGCACTCCCTACCCATGGAAGTGTGGCTCTATTGACACATACAACTGCAGTATTACATCCCTACCATGTTCACAAACTGCCAATGGGGACGGAAGTCCAGCGGGAAGCTTGATATTTCTAAGTAACCATGTGCCTCACCACCCTGTCCTCCGGTACGCCCTGCAAATCCTCTTTCTGTGTGTTGCAGGTGCAGTACATGTGTGTTGTGCCACGAAGCGCTGTTTTGTTTGTCTTTTATATGCGCGACTTAAGAGGAGTTGGGTTTCTGGACTGTGCTTTTGTTTTTGGTTTGTTCTGATGTCGGATGATGATTGGATGTTGGTGGCCAGAAAGAAAACACACACTCACGCAGGAATTCTGTCTGAGATTAGGTTATATTAGGAATTCTAATCTGAGATTAGGTTATATCATAACTTAATGAAGATAAAGTTTCTACTGCAAAGGAAAGAGAAATTATAGAGCAACATCTTGTGGACTGTAAGGCCAAGATAGAGAGAGGAAAGTGTAAAAGACAACCACCTCTTAGACTACTATGGCAACCCAAGTCATTGTAATGATCCACGTATATATTGGCTTTGATTTTGTTTTTGTTTGAACCTCTCATTGAAACGTTTAGATTACCAATTTGTCATTAAAGATTCCTTTGAACCAAGCATATGTTCCGAGTGTGCCTGTTTATTTATTTTCAATGTTTTCCGATTTCCATTTCTGATTCTGTTTGTTTGTTACATAACTATCTTTGTTCTAGTTTGTCAAATTAAGGTTAGAAAGGTTAAATTTAGGTTAAAGGGGTTGATACACACAAGTATTTGTGGACAGTGTACTTTAGTCATGTTCATGCTTCCAATTTGTTCCCTCTGGAATGCCTAAGAAGGCATTTATAAAATATCCAAAGAAAACTGACGCATTTTTTAATGCTCCAATCTAGTACTCTGCACAAGCGGTTGTCCTGTTCTGTCCTATTTTTTATTCGATTGGAGCTCTACTTAACACACACACGCACACAGCCGCAAACATCCACTATGAGCCTGCCTGGTCATGTGTCATGCACTGCAGCTTCCTGTGTGTCCTGACATGTCCCTTGGGATGCCAGCAGCTCACATTCACTACCGCACTTTTTTCTAGAGGTGCTTTTACTCGGTTTGACCTGTCATTTTAGGACAAATACAATCAGGCGTTTTGCTTTCATTATTTCCCATGGTTGTCTGACGTTGTTAATTCTTGTATTAGTGCTCAAACCTTATGTGTGGAATGAAATGTGCTGTTTTGTGAGGCTGCCACCTGGCCTTTGACCTGATGTTCCATTAAAATATGTTTTTAGCACTGAGTGGATGCTAAAACTTATCTCACTTTGACCATACAGGACTAGTTATCAATAGCTTATGTTTTGGCATGACCATAAATAGAAATTCTTCTCAGTCACCTCGGCTCACACCATTACAAATATAAGGAGACTGGATCTCTTGGCTGCTTAAGTGAAGAAGTTTGGTTTTTGAAGGCTGTGCTCCTGCTTGCCAGTGTAATAATAAAACCTTACCAAAGACACTCTCTGGTTTGTAATTCCTTAAGTTAAGATATTTCCAAAACAATTTGATTGTCATTCAGTTGAACAAAACCAACATTTCCAATATTTCTGCAATTGTATATAATTTCAGTAAATCAAATGTATTTAATTTAAATTAAAAACAGTAAGCATAATAGAGTAATTCACTTAAGCTGTAGGTTAAAATGTATCAGATTCATAGTAAGTAAATAAACTAGGACTATTTGCTATTCCTTATTTTAACACTTGGAAATCAGTAGCCGACACTTAAGGAGAGAAAACAAGTGGGATGTAAGAAATGTTTTGCCTCTCCACTTTCCCTTGGGTCAAAACATAATTTGCAGCAACAAGTGACCAGCCCCCATCACAGCCATCAATCAATAATCCGCAGCACCGTCCATTCTACCGCAGACCCCCAGGAATACTGGTGAGGGCTTCTTGTAACAGGAGATGGAAGGCTTTGCTCAGGATGCCAAGCAAGAACTGATTTGATGGAATTCGAAACAGCTCACAAGGCCTTCCAGGAATCAGGGCTGCACCCTCTCTCTCTCAGCATGCTGCAGTCCACTAAACAGCGACAGGTCACACCATAGTAGTGGAAGTAGGCAGGGCCCTTTAGAATACTGACATCTAGTGGAGGAGAGGATCTAGACCACTTCGTCTGAGTTCTATAGGGATCATAAGAGTTCCCGGTCTGCGCCCCTATTCTTTTGTAAAGTCTCTCAATGCGCTGTATGTGAACACACAGTAATAGCAGACAAACTGCTTTGGGGACATCACTACTAACACTATTACCCCCACACCTGAGGAATTGTAATTTGATGTATTTGCTGACACAGATAAAAATATGAAAGATAAAATATATTTAACCTTTAATTTAGTCTCACACCGTTTTGATTATACCAACTGTTCTGAAATAGAATATTAATAATTTACTCAGACGTGTAGATAGCTATAACTACGATACTATTGCGCTGAAATGTACCTGTGTATGCATTTGATCTTTAGTGTGTGCCTAAGACCTTCTGTCAGTATCTCACTGTCTACTTGCCAAATCATGTTCAAGAGCTTACCGTTACTAAAGAAAGCCCAAAGAAGACTGCCTCTGTCACACTGGAAAGATGTAGTCAGGAGCTGGCCACCACCTAGTTACCCATGGCAACGCCACAGGCTGCAGTGGGAGGAGTTGGGGACCTTACTGCCTCTGGATTGGCTGGAATACGATGTTCTGATGTTCTGTCTGTGGAAGGTGTGGGAGGAAGGAAGGAGGAGAAATAAAGTGTGTCGGTGAGTCGGTCTCAGGTGTTCAGCGGAGGTCAAGACTCACACCCTTTGTGCGTGTTCGTTCTGTATGAGGGGTTCGTGAATGGTACCAAAGGGTTCGGTGAATATGAAACTTGCGGGGCACAGTACCTCCAACAAGGTTAAGAACCACTGATCCAGAGGAAATCAGGAAAAACTGAATAAAACTGATGTATATAACGATGCAGGTACATATAGTTCTAGAACATGACCACCCACACACTGCTTGTTATGTCCCAAGCCAAGGACAGTACCAGACCTGTCTGTAAGGATGCAACTCCCTGTGAGCAGACATAGCCTGACCCCGCCCAGCACTTTCTGTAACCTAACCACTTTCTGTCTTGCTAGATTACTCTTTCCCCATCTCCCAAAATGTTGTAGTGTAAAAAAAGGGAAGTTGGTCTTACTCCTCGGTTTTACTTCTGTTTATTCTTTGGTATAGTTTCAAATCCACTCTCCCACTCTATGCCACCATCATTTTGGCCCCTCCTTTCCAATTAAGCCACAACCCTAACAACCGTGCTAATGCAGACATCGCTCAAAGCCCCCAAGAAAGGAGAATGAGTAGTTACACCACTATTTTTCTACCATGTTGTTATGGGAACTGTTAACACCAATATGACGTGTACCGCAATGGTTGCAAGTAATTATGACAACGGGCATGGTCCAATAAGCCATGAAAGGGAATAATTTGATTTAGTCAAACATTTAAACAGGCTGCAGGTTCAGACAGAGCTCAAATCGAAACGTCTGTTGCATAGCAGAAAGAACAGCATCTTACTATTTTTAAGGTTTTCAAAGAGTAAGTGGGAATTAAGTCATATTGGTGGAGAGGAATGATGCTTGATTTCAGTCTCAAACAATAATATCGGTGCTGAAAGGACAGCACCCTTCATTGTTCAGCAGGAATGACGTTGTGCACTTAACTAGAGTCGGATTCACTGATTCTGATAGTTGTAACGAATGTTTTTGACCTTCGCATTTTTTTTTCAAAAGCCACATTTAAACGAAGCGACTTTTTAATGACTGCAGTTTATATATATATATATATATATATATATATATACAGAATATTTAAAACATTTATATATTGAAAAAATCAAAAGC
>JAVQJS010007171.1:0-31087 GCA_036024795.1 Galaxias rostratus | reverse complement strand
GTGGCTTAAGTAGAGATAGGGTTGGACACAGGGATGATCAGATGAACCAGGAATTTGTCCAAAAAAAAAAACCCTACCGCTACAGAATACAGTTGATAAAGTGTTTTTCGGTTTCCAATGTATATCCAAAAATTCCCAACAAACAGAAACAAGGGAGTTTATATGCAGCCTGATAAGCCACAGGTGCTGCAACCAATCCATTAAATTACTACTCAGGAGACATGGAGCGCTGGAATGGAGGCGTCACCCTAGTCATTGGCTTTTGTAAAAGGGATCACTTGATTTGTAACATTGACAATACATTTCTCCAGTAGTCGCAGATCTATACAACTTGTAACTGCATAAACTACTGTGGCTGAGTTTGTTACTTTTTAATGGCATACAATTCTGTCACCGAGTTTGTGTGTTTGTGTTATTTTGTGATGACAACAGAAAGATTGCTAATTTTAGTTCCTGCCCTTTTGATTGTATATTCAGTGAAAAGGGAAACGTGTTTATACTACAGCACCAGTCCATCAAACACCCTTTGCTTGAGGAATGGAAAGTCAAAACACGTCATTGCCAGGAGTGGAAATGAGACGATGAGATAGGGGTGCAGGGGAGAGGAGAAGAAAGGACAAGCGAGTAGAGAAGATAATGTAGGACCAGAAGAGGGGGTATGAGAGACGGGGATGAGCGAATGTCCATTCTGTTCATCCTAGTTTACTTGTAATTTATTAATAAAAGCTAAATTGCTAAACTGTGGCAAAAAACATCTGGACTAGTCTTTATGGAACAATGCAAAGATTTGTGTTTTTGTGACAGTGGTTAGAGTTGAACTTGATTAATTTAAAATCACTGCCACTACATACACTGAGGCAAGAAAATGCGAAAAGAAGAAAGCATGCAATACGTTATTGACATTTTTGTAGAAAAAACCCCCCAAAAAGTAACAGCATGTTTTAGACTGGCAGGGAATGAGGATCTCCCAGACCATCCGGCCCATTTGGTCCTGAACACACTGCTTCAATGGTCAACCACATTAGGATGTCTGAACTGACGCCGTCTTAGGGAACATATATATTTGAAAAGGCTTTCCCAACTGTGCTGCCAATGTGGTGCAGTCTTGATCATCTTCCATGCTATATTTTGGACCATTTTATTGCAGACCTGAGGAGATGGCAGGCTTTTTGCTCAGTGTGTCCAGGGCTTTAGACAATGATCTGTTCCAAATAGAATCCTGTCCACTACCAGTTTTTCATGAAAATATTATCATCTTTTACATGCTCCTATTTTTTTTCACTACACATCTGTTGTACCCCTAGCTATCTTTGTATATTATGTTTGCTTCACAGACTCAGAAGTAATCTACAGAAATCGTGATGGACATGTCATCAAGTTCAACATCCTTACCAATGAGACGGATATTGTGCTGACCAACACAACTTTTGTGAGTGTAATTAACTCCCCGACGCATGGAGTTTTGTTTCTACTTACACGGCTGAACTTTATCTTTACCAATATGACTGTGGTTGAAATATATTTATCAATGCAAAGTTGCAAAGACTTCTTAAGAAACAGAGAATTTTCTTAAAATTTTCCAGGTTAATTTCAACGTTGCAAAGTATTCTGTTTCTCCGGACTTGAAATATGTGCTGTTTGCCTACGACGTCAAACAGGTAAGTTGAGGCTACCAATGGCTAAGTACAGACATCTCAAAATACTTTGGAAATGCAAGTTCCTTTTACTCATTTAAGAGTTTCCATTTCCACTGGGCGTGGTGTTAATCCTTTGTTGTAGACTAGGTGATGTTTAGAGATAAGTTTACAAACAACAAAGTGGCCACTTCTTTCTTCCTTCAACCTGTTTCGCTTCCGTTTGCTTTACCTGGTGGTTATTGAACAATCATTTCCCAACCACCTCTCTCGGCCACCGTTAAGAGAGTCTAAACCAGTAATCCATCTTTGTTGTATGAACAGCCACTACAATCATGTGATTGATCATGCAAAGCGGGTTTTGTGACATGCAATAACCAAATCAAGTCAAAGCTGTCATTACATTTCAGATCAAGTACATTCGTTATTACAGGATCTTGGCTAGAGTAGTTCCTAACACAATTACTTTACCTTACCTACCTTTCTAACACAAAGGTTTAGCTCCATAATTACAGAGGAAAATTGGGGCCTTTGCTTTAGGAGAGACCACGTATGTGATATGAAAGTGATGGGGATTTTATGCAGAAATACACAATGCACAAAAATTATTTTAGGTGCTTTGGTTTACATGGTTTGTTTCATTGGTCGAAATCAGGGTTGTGCCAAACTGCTGGTTAAATGTGTCAGGAATTGTATCTGCTGTTATAGTAAATAGTTAATTCTCTTCCTCTTTTTTCCAGAATTGGCTGTGTTATCAAATATATGTATGTAATGGCCATTATTTTGTTACAAACATAAACTCTGAAAAAAGGTTTTGAAATATTTACAAACCATAAAATATTTAGAAATCAGGTACTGTCATACATTTTTTATTCTTTAATCTTTTTATTCTAAATCTCTTTTACTCTGTCATAGAAGTAAATGTATCCACCAACACCAATCTCGCTAGATTGCCTTGCTTCTCTAGTTGGTAGTCAGTGCAGTAGAACAGAAAGGCATTACAGCTTTGAAGAATTGTATATAATCAAAGTACACTAGTTAAGAGCTTTCATTCTAATGTTGATGGAGTGTTTAAAATAGACTCATCTTCGTGGTGTGTACACAAGATTCAAGGGGATATTGCGAGGGACCACTAGTGCATTGGCCACTCCTTTAAGATTTTGAAGTGCACGGTGACATTGAATTGGGTGAAAACCTACCGTTGGAGTAGATTGGTTTGCAGCTAGTGTTTGTTTTGTTTCACTGTTGCCTGCAACTTTTGGACTATCTGAGATTATGTGGCTTCATGTGCCCTTTATCTCATTACAGCTCTAACACAAAGCGATTAAACTTGATAATCGCTGGTAATCTCGGGATAGTCTACCTGTCAATCTTGATAATAAGATCTATTTTCTTGTGCCTGGCAATCCACTTGTGATACTCTATTCAAAACGCAAATCCAGCAGCCAAGACACTGTTGTTGGAGCACAATGTGACTCCCAGACAGAATGAGCATTTAGCTAATTGGGTTTGGAGGAAGTACCTTAGTGCCTTCAGAGACAATATATGAGCTTGTAGTTTAGGCACAGCCATGGGCTTTAGTGGCAAGACAGGATCGTTTAGTGCTTCTTGGATTTGGTCTGCCACGTTTTCCCTTAATATCAGAAATTATCGAGGGGTGATTACAGGGAAAGAATAACAATTCATGCCGTGGTGATGATGCATTCTCATAACGGAATAATCAAATACAATTTTGAAATGCCATATCACCTGCCTCAAATGAGTGGAGGCGCACCAGATCGCTGAATCCTCATCACCTTCCTGAAATCCTCATCACAGAACAAAGCCTTGCAGAAATTGCTAGAGTGATGCAAAGGAAACGGAAGAAGGAGAGACAGAATCTATCAATGACATCCCATCAGGCCCAGTCAGCCTACACAGAAAATCTAAATCAGCCACTTTTAGGTGATTTGGAGGCTTGAAGAAACAGCACCTGGGGCCCTGAACACCGGTCCCATATTCCGTCTTTTTCTAAGTGGGTTCAGATTGGTTCTGGTTGGATGCTTTTAACAGGCCTGGCTGCCATAGTAACCCAAACTGTCCGAAGGGTCCTAGGCCTGTATAGATCAGTCATTGCTATGGTAACCTCAGGGGCTCAAACGGCTGTGCCGAGTGTGTCTCACTGATCCGCTAGTCCGAGCCGGGCTTTAGCGTCGCCTTTCAGGGACTGCTGAGCTTTGATATGGAAGGTGTCCAGCCAGCCCACGTATATCCTCTGCAGACACATTGTGAGGGGACTGAGGCTTACAGCTACCATGCGGTCTCACTGGGGAGCTCCCCATCGATTCTTCACCTCCTCTGGCTATCAGAGGGTCGATAGTAATGGAGGCGGAAACATAATTAGACGTTTCGAGTGAGAGGCCGAGAAACAGTAACAATAGGCCAAAGGACTGTCGTGGGTGTCAGCTATTTGCTTCCTCAAACACATATCTGATTCCCTTTGGTGACCAGCAAGCTGCTAGATTTGTTCGAACAGACATTTTAAGAGGAGGCTGAATGGGGTTGATAGCAGCTTGCCTGGGCCATGTTTTTTATGAGACGCAGACGCAGGTTTCAATGTCTTGTTTACAATCTCAGAAAACATTAATTTACACAAGATTCACTGCATGTTTTAGGCTAAGCACCTGAATTCACCTGCACATCTGATCATGTGTTTAATTTTGTGGGGCACTCATCCAAGGCAGATGTCATTGAATAGAAGGGGAACGTGTAATATCCAAACCCCTCATCCTCCTTTAATAGGTCTGGAAGATCTATGCTTATAATCGGATTTGCATTCTTAATGCAAGGTTAACTGCAAGTGCCGATGTCACCTTGGCTGGCAAAGATAAAAAGAAATAAAGGCTAGTCTGCAAGTGTTGTGCAAAATCTAATCAGGAGGTGACGTCCTGAATGTAATGTGGAAAGTTGGCAAAGTGACACCAGCTTGCGTAACAAGGGTGTTGTGTTGAAATAATCATATATTTCTATATTATGATTAGCATAATTACCATTTAAGGATTGGCATATTAGTTATTACAATGACACGACTATCTTAATATTCTAAGAATTCTATTACACCACAATGTCCGGTCTGTTGGTAAGGGTTGAAAGTATGACTTAGCTTCTTCACTATTATTCCCATTTTTTACTACGCCATGAACATGTTGTTGCCTGTGTATACGTGATCTGTTAATGTCATCCACGCTCATCTTAGGTAAAGGTTTGCATCAGAATGTCCTTTGACACACCAAACAAGTTGTATTTCAATGCTTGAGTTATGATTCCTTATGAAGACATTCGCACATTCTGTGTATAGATACTAAAATGGCCTGAAGACAGTGAAAGGGTTCTTATGTATTTTGGATTAGGGGAGATGTCCAATATACCAGTCACCACTCGTCACATAGGTCCTCACACTTGTGAGAGGTGCCTCATGAAAGTTTAATAAACATTAATGTATTGTTGAATAAAAAGAGGTCAAAGGGTCCCAACTATAAATTCCAAACATCCCTTTCGGACTGCTTTACAAAGTGAGCCAATGGTTGTCATTTTAAAGAAAGTTCTGCTGGAACCGCGCTAAGTGCCAGTCAGTCCTCTGCTCTCCGGCCTTGAATGACTCATTGTTTTACTATGCTGCCAACCCAAAAGAACCGACAGAAAGAATGCAGCAGCGACTAAGAAGGTCAAACAACACTTGTAGGAGAGAGATTATTTGTTTTTTCCCACCAATCACAATAATCAGAGGTGGCACTCCAGCTAGATCACCCGAGTGGCTCTGCAATAAAAGTGTTTCATTTTAGCAAACATTTCAGAAGCTTATAACGTCAGCATTCCAATCCTGGGCCAATGTTCATATTATGTGTTGGATCGCAGTCAACCTCTGACTACATCAATTCACATTCACATTACAGCCAAGCATTTGAGTTGAAATCAATAAAAACAAAATACAGATGCTGGTTCAATAAAATCCTAAATGGCATGAAATACTGTGTACACAAGCTGAGGTGTGTTTGGTTTTCCTGCCAAAGTTGTTCAAACCTGTTTCTTTGATAATTGGTTTAACACAGGCGAACACATCTTGGATTTGCCAAAGCCTCCTTTTGTGGACCAGTCACCCTCATATTTCAGGAGATCACTCATCCAGGCAGTGTGTCGATGCTATTTCTGGCAAGAGCACTGATCACTCCCCCCCCACCCCCCACCCTCTTTCCCCATTCACACAGACCCTCGCGTTGGGTCTGGGTGCTATGCATAATTCACAGTCCCAAAAGTGCGTCTTTCTGTCTGATTGAAAAAGCTCTTTTTAATTTGAGACATCCATCGCACCTCGTATTTTGTCGCCTGTCTAGTCTAACAGATGTATCAAACACTCTCGCCGGTGTTTCATCTTTTTCTTTCTCTATCTCACATACCCTTTCTCTCTCTCTCAAGCCTTTTTTGTCTTCCTGTTTTTTGTACGGGATTGGATATTGAAATCCAATTGTTCTTCATAGTTACAGGTTATCAAACCCAAATATGTCACTTATCTATAGATTGCCCCTTTTAATGGATGATAATATTCATTGTCATTTCCAAAGCACTATGAACAGATTATATAGCTAGGAATTTTTTTTGTAAGAATTAAGTGTATTTGCGCATCTGCTGTCAGAGATACTGCATGGCTCTACACTGAGAGCAGAATGTCATCATTATGATAGAATGCTGCTGATTTCTCTCCCTAACCACTAGCCACGGTCAGAAAGCTATTATCATGTCAGCCACAGCTTCTCCACGGGGATCCAAACAGATTTACACACACCCCATAGTCCCAACCACTTTTTGATGCTTTCACTCTCTCTCTCACTCACTCTCTTTCTTTCTTCTGCTCTCCTTCCGCGTCGCTTTCATTTCATTCTCCGGGGCTTTCAGAGCAAGTCAGAGGGGTTCCATGATCTGTTTCTCAGATGGAATTAAAATGTCTCGTCCCGCAGCTGTCACCCATGCAAATTGCATTGTCCACAGACAGTATGTCGGTGAAAACAGCCAGCAGTCTCTGCCGTTTGATGCTGTTCTCCTACGTTGCCTTCTTTATGACGCTGTTATCAGCAGGCACGCCTCTGGCAGTGATCTGGTCTTTTCTTCTGTGTTCTTCTAGGTTTACAGACACTCTTACATGGCCTCATATAGCATCTACAACATTCATACAAGGTATGTAGTACAGTTAGCTGGACCTGACAACCTTATGTACCATGCACTAGAGTGTCATTCCATGGCAAAAATAAAAAAATGCTGAATGTTGTATGCATTTAGATTGTGTGTGGCTTTTGCATAACTTTCATGAAGTTTCAAGCATATAGCTTACAAAAGAACCCTGTTTGTTAGCATCGACGCCTTTTACATGCCTGGTTTTTGTGGTCAGAATGACCCTTCCTCCAACGTGTGAGAGCTGTGATGGGGCGGTGTGCTATCTTTCTATAGGGAGGTATGGGAGCTGGACCCACCCGAGGTGCTGAACTCTGTGCTGCAGTACGCAGCCTGGGGGGTACAAGGCCAACAGCTGGTGAGTCACCCATGGCCATTTGACCAAATATTTGACTTTAGGTGCAGCAAGGCTGGGGCAAAGCGAGACCTAAAGAAATTTTCAAAGACCTAATTGTTTCAGAGGTGAAAAGCTATGTTCGTACTGTATTTTATATTTTAGAATTACAATCCCCTTTACAATTTGTCTTACTTACCAGTAAGTACTTGATGTTCTGTACTACTGTCCCTGTAATTGCAGTGGTTGATGTTATTGTTCTCCAATTTAATTCCCCACATAGAACACTCTGGACTTTTAATTAAAATGTGTTTTGATTATGTGGCGGTTGAAAGAGTGTAAGGCTTCTCATTACAATAACAGACTTGGCAATATTTTTCAAATCTCCGACATTTACAGGATCTTTGTTTTCAAATCCTCTGAAAGCAAAAAATTGTCAGCTTTTGTCTTGCTGTTGTTTGGTATCTGCTATTTACACAGAAATGAAAACTTAAGAATGGAAACAGATGGCAGTGGGAAACAGATAAAAGCTAAATACGCCAATTAAGTTTAGGTAACTGTTCTCTGAGGTTATCTTGTGATAGATCGGCTGAGATCCCTGACCTCAATAGTTGTTTATTATTTCTGCCTTTTCTTTTAAGGTTGATTGTGTGGCCATAGTGACTTAGACCATAGACATTTTACACGTCAATGTGCAATGAGCAGGAGACCATTTAACTTTTCACAGGTTAGTTAGAGCACTCTGTGCTAATAAAATGGTAGGCATGACACCAGCCACTCAAAACAACTTCAACTCCCATGGTGGCTTATGTGAAAGCAGCTGACATTTCCATTGAGTAGGATTTGCAGTGGCTAGAGGGCTAAGCAACCAATGGCATGCATCCGGCTTTCATGAAAAATATCCTATGCAGGTTTAGAATGCTGTGGCATAAGTGCCTAAGTACATGTTTGAAAGAATCAATGTAATTAGATCGTAATTTATTTCCATCATACTTTTTTATTTATTTACATTGAACAGAGCAGGGAAAGTCTTGTTGACAGTTTACTGTCTAGAGTGTACTAACATTCCCCTGTGTCCCTTCAGAACATTCCGATATAGTTTGAGGTACATCCCTCCATTAGGTAGCCATTATGGGGCTGAGGGGTGAAAGGCAGATAGCTGTATAGATTAGTCTCATGTGCATCTCACAAAAAAATGATACCCTGCACATGTCTTGGATCCAAGCACCGATATAAAAGAAGAGACACACTTTTTAATTGAAATACGATTTCCCACTAATTGTTCAGATAATATTATTTTATGTTATAACAGAATGTTTACAGCTACAAAATACCTGCTGATGCAAATATATGTTTTATATTGTCACCTTTCTATTTCTTATTTCGTCCTTCACTTAATTTAAGTTAGTTGATTAAATAACCTTGTTGACAGGAAGACATGAAGAAGGGTTCATCTTTTGGAAGGAGTGTTAAGTAGCTGTTTACTTAAGACTGACTCCAGATGTCTGGCTTTTTTAAAAGACCACAGTTTATTAAAAAGACTAAGTTCTATCTAAGTGTTTTTTCATATCACAGATCTACATATTTGAAAACAACATTTACTATCAGTCAGACGTCAAGAGTAACTCCCTCAGACTGACATCTTCGGGCAAAGAAGGGATCATCTTCAACGGCATCACTGACTGGTTATACGAAGGTAAGTACAGATAGGTAAAGGAAAGCACAGATCATCATGCTCAAATAGCTGTGTGAGTAGTCATTTGTAACAATTCGAGATTGTTTCTGTGAAGTCCAGGGATGTGCTTTATTACAATGTTTTTCCCAGTTGGATTAGCATCGTTAAAACATAGAGTTCAGCACTTCACTCTGGAGAAAATGCATTATTAGGGCAACATTCCAGGCAGCTCCCACCTAAATAATGTACTAACGTCTGTTCTTCGTCATGTTTGTCGGAGAGTTAAGAGCAATACTCTCAGCGTGTGTGTAATGTTTGAGTGGTTCATCAGCTTTTATGTTGCCAGTTAGACCACTATGATTAACAATATCATATGTACAGAACACAGTTGTTGATTTATGGATATTCTTCAAGTGCTTTCGCTAACCAACACCACTGCCCCCCTCCTTTCTTTCTCCCTCTTTCCTCCTCCTCACTGTGCCATTCTCTCTGAGTGACACGCTAACACTGTTTTTTAGGGGCTATTTAGAAAGTTGCTGTTTGTGTCCGACACTTCTCTAAATTGAATACAAGTTTGATTGGTTTGGCATACAGCCTTAGAGCACAAACCTTTCTTTTGAAAACAATAGGCTTGAGTGGTAGCAGTAACTCAGTATCCATAACACGAAAATGATCTGGACAGGTACTTAAAGTTCATCATTAAAATCCAGCCATGCCCGTTAACATAGAATGGTTTTAATTTGAGGGTACCTATTACTAAGTTTATCTCAAAAATATGTGTTTAGACCATAACAGAAGAGTGGTGGTGTTGACCTGAGTCTGTCTCTCTGTGCACAGAGGAGATCCTCCAGAGCCATGTGGCCCACTGGTGGTCCCCGGATGGAGAGAGACTGGCCTTCCTGGTCCTCAACGACACGCTGGTGCCCAACATGGCACTACCGCGTTTCACCGGCGTCACATACCCTAAAGGGAAGCACTATCCCTATCCCAAAGTAAGCAGGCTTCATTGCACCAGAGTAATGCAATGCTTTTCTTCATGGCGCGTAAGGTGTGTATTAGAAACGTAAAACACTGTGTTCCTTCATGTTGTAGTCATACTCGTTACCCCGTCGATCCGGATTGCATGCTAAACAGTAATTTGTTAATTTGCTAATGTGTAAATATTCATTTGTCTAAGGTTCAAATTGAAACCCTGCATGAAAAGTCAACCCGCTCACAACGTCAGAAAAAATATATAAATATATTTAATTGGATTGGACGACTTAATTAACAGCAGCTACATAAGTGAGCCCACTTCTTACTACACGTTGACCTGTTCTCGGGCACATAAGGCAGAGTTTGTGAAACCGCCCAAAGATGGAACAGATGTAGTCCTCCACCACCAGTCACAAGCAGATAACAGATAGCGATAAGAGATAAATCTTAGCTTATGTAGACATACACATGTTTGCACTTGTAAATCTTTATGTTAAATAAGCATCCATAATAATATACATTTTATTTATATTTAAAAATGTATATCCACTTGAAGTTAAGGGACTTCTGATAGAAACAATAATACAATAGCAAGCTTGTGTAGCAGTTAATTCATTGTGCCCATTTTAATACTGAGCTGGTCATTAGCACAGAGCTTCAGTCTTTTTATGGGCGGTTAATTGTTCAGCTAACTGCTATACTTTGAAAATTCAATAAAGTAACTTTGCGTGTGTGTACGTGTGTGCGTGCGTGTGCAGGCCGGCCAAGCCAACCCCATAGTCAAGCTGTACGTGGTGAACCTCTACGGGCCAACGCACACTCAGGAGCTTACACCCCCGGACAGCCTCAAACTGAGGTGAGCTCAGCAGCCTTTGTCTGTCTGACACGCTGTTGACAAGCAGCCAGAACACCGCTGCCATGTGTGACAGGGACACGGAACTGCCCGACATGTCTGACACGCTCCGCTGTTTCATCGTCTTGGTGGGAGTTGCGAGCTTTGAAATGGCTGGATTTAACTGTGCAGCACAGTTTAAGGGTTGTTGGAAATATATGTTGAAAACTTTTTGGGGCAAAAGAAAAAAACAGGACTATGATGTTTATTCTAATTGTAAGAGATATGATTGAAAACACCCCAAAACTTTTCCTTTATCCCTTGTAAATATTTTGTCCACTTCTGGAAGCACAAAACAGAACTACCATGAACCTGTGCTATGTTGACTACAGAGAACACTACGTCACCATGGTGAAGTGGATCAGCAAGACCAAGACGGCCGTCAGGTGGTTGAACAGGGCCCAGAACCTATCCATTCTTACAGTGTGCGACACCACAACTGGTGCCTGTGTCAAAGTGAGTATGGTTCCTTACTGCATCCACTTTCATATTCTTTCGCGTTGACATTCTTCAACTGCAATGATTATTGTCTAGAAAAATGTATGTGTTGCCATTATGATGAGAATAATTTTCAGTGCGGGCTGTTGGTCCTATGTGTGATAGCAGCACAGAGAAGCTCTGTCCACAGACAACTGGAGCGCAAATAAACACACAGCTCAGCCAACAGCTCAGCCAGGGCCCTGCCAACACGTTGGCCTCCTTCCCCACACGCTGGCTTTTCAAAGTCACTGCTAAGATTGAGGATTTTGTACATTTTGAAGAGATGATGAGCAAAGCAAGGAGTCTGAAAACTCTTGCCTGGACTGTGTGTGGGCCTCTTTAAAGGTGAGGTCTTTTGATGTCGGTCAGGATCAGCAGGTGACATTTCGGTTCTTCAATTTCAGAGGCATGAAGAATCATCAGAGCTGTGGCTTTCAAAGCAGGTAAAGCACTTTCATGTCTCTTCTGTGTAGAGACAGCACTAAGGTGTTTGTTCCAAACAAGCAGAGTGCTGACATAGACATTCATCAGGGGTGATCATGTTATTTTGTCTGTGCAGGGCCAAGAACCTGTGTTCTCCAAGGACGGCAGCAGGTTCTTTCTGACAGTTCCAGTCAAGCAAGGGGGCCGTGGAGAGTTCCACCACATCGCCATGTTTACCACACAGGTAGAGGAACAATCAGTATTGTTACCCTGCAACTAAGCACATCAGTTTATTATAAATCAAGATGTATTTGGTAAAAAGTCAGACGAGGTTAAACTAGCCAGGTTTCACAGAGTGAACGTCTGGTAATGTTCATCTTCAGCGGTGTGTGATTCCCTTTGTTTTATTACCGTTTCCATAGCCGTGAAATACTGACTAACTATACCCTAAAATTGTTTGTCTAATGACCAAAGGAATCGTGCGTTGTGACATAAATGATTTTATTTGTTCCATTATGTAGTGTGTGCTTTTTCACCTTTCATTAGTTCAGAGCAGAACAAAATGAAATACGCCATTTAACATCTGGAAACTGGGAGGTGACAAAAATCATAGCCTACGATGAAAGCAACGATAACCTGTGAGTCCAGAGTCTTAATCTTGTTTTAAAAAAAAGGCAATGGCACAAACTCTCATTATTATTTAATTAACAAAATATTCAACACTAAATGTACCCTCTCTCTCTCAATAAACAGTTACTTTCTGAGTACTGAAGGTTCACCTAGAAGAAGACAGCTTTTCAGGTGACTTTTTTTACTTCCAGTTATAATGACTGCTTTCAATACTCTTTTAAAAGACTGTCTTGTCTGATGTCACAACAAACTAACAGTGAAGCTTTTGACCGCTTGTCAGTAGAATATTTAGTTGTGTGTTTTGCTCAAAACCCTACCTCCAAAAAGAAAGAATAGCAGTTATTCGGATCTGTGGAACTCTCTCCCTCCTCCTATTTGGAATTCAAGCTTGCTATTAACCTTTCAATCCAACCCTAAAATCTTTTCATGCCAGCATCCCCCAGTTACCTCTATTTAGAACCTGGTCCCTTACTTTTACTGATATTATCCATTTGCTTACTTATAGTTTGAATAGTTGCTGTTTGTTATGCTCTTTCTGTCTTATTGTATATTGTTGTCATGTTATCAATGTTGATGCTGTGAGGCATCTTTGGGTGTTAGAAAAGCTCTTAATAAAAATATAATTATTTGGAATAAAATGTCCCTAATTTTTTTTATCAGTTTTAGATAGTTTGATAGATTGATAATCCACAGATGAATCATCTGCTATCTTATAGTGATGTATATTACAATAACTATCCTACCATATATCTACTAGCAAAATGGACTGAACAAAGGGAAGCACATCACAATCTCAATATCAGCTTGTATTTTGTTTCCGCAACTTGTTCTGTCTGATTGTCCCTTTTCCTGTTGTTCCAGTGTTAAGACAGTGGGTCTGTTTCCACGGCGATGCCTGACATGTGAGCTGAACAAGGCTCACTGCTTGTTCTTCAGCGCTGACATGAGCCCCAGTACTCAGCACATAATTCTGAACTGTAAAGGTAAGCCAGCGTGGCTTTCATGTGGCGTATGCTGTCTTGCAGTAAACTAATAGACAGAATGAGGGTCAAATAGTCGGGGTCCTCAACCAACAGTGTGTGACTAGGTTTAGCTAAAAACAACTTGGGCCATATTGCATTTTAATATATTGTTATTCTCCAATCA
Source organism: Galaxias rostratus (assembly GCA_036024795.1). Classification (NCBI taxonomy): domain Eukaryota; kingdom Metazoa; phylum Chordata; class Actinopteri; order Galaxiiformes; family Galaxiidae; genus Galaxias; species Galaxias rostratus. Next base: position 17,696 of record JAVQJS010007171.1, on the reverse strand, counting down.
TGCAGTGGTGGGATTTAAAATTGAACCCCAACACAAACATAATTTAAAATCTATTGTGGATAGATGGGTAATTTCATTCAATTAGCAGAGCCTTTTTATGTTGTTAATCTTGTCAACCATTCTGTTTTACTGCACCCTTGAGCTATACAGTAACTGTTTGACAGATGTCTAGTTTGTCTATTTTCATTAAGATTTTAATTGGAATGTGCTCTCATCAATTACAGTTATGCAGCTTATCATTAAACTTATTAGCCTCTTGTGTTTAATTGCTTTAGGTGCCTTTACAATGTTATTCAAAGCTTATCAGAAAAATGGCGGTGTGTTGATTTTCTTTTGATTTATTTGCAAATGCTAGTACTGTTTTTAGTCCTTTGATTAGTTATTTCTGTACTTACTGTACCCTGTTTGAGAGCAATAAAGATAACGCAGCGAGCAGAATTTCTTTTGAGATCAGAAAGTTCATAATAAACTCGCTAAGGTAGTCCAAACATGCTTAATAAAAGTAGTTAATTTGCTGTAATTAGTGCTTCAGAGTTCAATGCTGTTATCCAGCAGGTGCTTATTTAATCCAGATATATACTATTTCACTGCACTAAAGGTTCTTTTAACTTATTCTATATCATACTTCTTAACAATTTGAGAATTTTTACAACAGATTAGATTACACTCCTATCTCCTATTATCTTTTCTTGTATAAAAACCCTCATGTAAAGCATGATAAAATATGCCTTAACCAAGCTCTCCACTTTATTGATTAGCAGCAGTATAAAAGTCATGTGTTTACACTTCCTGGCAAGAGCCTGACTGTTAAATCAGTGTTGCCTTTCTGTGACCATTATTTAAATCACAGGCTACGGCGTCTGAGCCGGTGTTGCCGGGGCTGGGGGAGTGATTTGTTGACAGCGGGTCTGTGAAGCCAACCCGCTGGATCTTATTAACCTCTGATTGGGTATCTCAGAGCAGCCACTGAATAGAATTGACTTAATTTGACAGGCCTGGCGGATTTCATGACCTTTTAAATGCTAACTGTAAGAGGTGAAGAAGGAGAGGTGACAGCACCTGTGACAGCTGCAGTTGGGATGGATAGAGTGAGTGGGAAGTGAATGGTTGGGAGTGTTGCTGGTTAGGTGACTCCACTTTTATTTGCTGCCAGGTATTACTGTGGAGCATGACATGGGCAGACGATGTCTTACTCTGATCCATTTTTAGTCATTTTAGTTTGTAAGCAACAGACAGTCATATTTGGTGTTTCACTAATTAAGTCACACCAATGGAGCTAATATATAATATCAATATACTGTATTAACTAAACTGTTTTGTTGCTTGTTTATGTGTTAAAAACTAAGTATTTTTGTTCTGGTTGCATTCCAGGTCCTGGAGCTCCGACTGTGATCTTGCACAGCCTCAATAATGCCAGTAAGAACTCAATTTAATCTTCCTGGACGGATGGCTATGTAAGGGACTGCTTAAAGGAGTTAGTGTCTAATCTTTGAACACTGGCACAATGCCACAGCCAACAAGTGTTCAAAGACAGACTGCTATTACTCACTTTTATGGAATTGTGCAGTATTGCTTAAAGCATCAATTCTTTTTTTGGATCCTCTCTAGTTAAATCCGAACCCCCGTGGCTCTAACGTCATAATTTTCTTTTTCGCAGTCCATTTCTGGATGTCTATCAATGGTTTTTCCCAAAAGTTAACATCTGTGGTGGAGAAAAGCATGCAATTTGCCTTGGGGTATTTGGACAGATCTTCCCGCCACAGCTGGGAACTTGAGGGCAGTGGTGGTTTTATAATGAGACATCTATTGATTTTGGGGATTTCCATTAGACATGCTGGATGAATTCCATTCCATTTAGTTGCTTCTCAAATGGCTGCTGTGGAGAGCAGACTAGAGAGTCATTGTTTGGTGTGTGTGGAGAAAAACAGTGTTGATGACCAGCTGTTTGATGAGATGTCACCAAACTGACCACAATTAGCCCAAACTGACAAAGATAGATTGTAGGAGTATCTTGATTGGATAAGTATGGCACTTCCTACTACTGTACAGTAGATATAGTAAGTATATGTATCGAAGCAGAACTTCTCTAATGAAAGTGACTGTCGCGGTATAGATTAGATAGACATTATCTACCTAATACATGTTTGCTACTCCTACAATATTGCTGTAGCTAATTAGTCAGCCTTGTACGGCTGAGCAGCTGATGCAAGAGCACATTCAGAATCTAGTTAGACTGCTGGGTGGCTGGCCACCGTTAGAATTAACTTCATAATAATAGTATAAGAATACATGTTTTGTAAAACATTTCAATTGCAATCTGAATGGTAGTTTGACTACTATATCAGCCGATCACAATTGAGTATTCAACTAGGCCATGTTATAATGAAACATTAATAGTGTTCCCTGACACAGTTAAAAACTAAATTAATACCAAATGCGGTACGCACACGCTCACACGTTAAGATGGCGCCATTCTGAAGCAAAGGCCTATAATAAGAGATCCAAGTTAATTATTCCTGAACTACAAAGGGTCCTGTTCTACTGCTCGGTACAGTGTAGTCATCAAAGCGGACTGTTTGCATGTCTTAGCTTTATGTCCATCACTTTTATTTTCAGATTTAATTTGATCTCAGGTTCGAAAGTATGAGGTTGGTATGGAGACAATGGGCTTAGTTGGGACCTATTCCGATCACTTTCATCTCTCACACAGATTACTTTGTTGTGGAGAATAACTCCATGTTGAAGGCAGCCTTGAAGGTGAAGAGAATCCAGCTGACCGACTTCAGAACAGTCCACATGGATCATTTTGGTGAGATTGGATTTTTGATTAATATTGTTACTACTGATATTTATTTATTTATTATACATAAAGCAAAAAATCTATGAGTAAACAAAACAACAAATGAAATGTGTTAAATATAACTGTACTGTACAGTTCTGATATAAAGTCCTAATGTTCTAGAGACGGTTTTATTACTTGTTCTTGTTGTTATTGTTTGTATTCTTTCTGTCTCTGCAGACTTACCTTTGAAGATAGCTTTCCCACCAGACTTCTTGGATACCCGACATTACGGACTGTTGTTAATAGTGTGCGTGTCTCCTGTTTAATAGCAACATATTTTCTTGTAATGTTTAAGCAATCAGTCGTATTCAAAGATGATTTGATACCTTCATTGTAATCGATACATCTCTAATCCTGCTAAAATGTTCGTCGATATTGTTTATTTTAGCGACGGCTCCCCTGGTGGTCAGGTGGTGAGTGATCGCTTTGTCCTGGACTGGGACTCTGTCCTGGTCAGCTCAGATGATGTCATTGTGGCACGGTTGGATGGTCGGGGCAGTGGGTTTCAGGGCCAGAGGGTTCTGCATGAAGTGCACCAACGTCTAGGAACTGTGGAGGTTCAGGACCAAATCGCAGCAGTGGAGTATGTTCTTGGATGTATATATTTGTTGTGTGTGTGTGTGTCTGTAATGATGATAATGACATTTAACAGATTACATTTATTTGTACTTTTTAGCCCTAACATTTTCTGAGTTTTCTTTTCTTTAAACCTTTTTTTCCAGGTACATGCTTACATTACCATATATTGATCGAACACGAATAGCGGTATTTGGAAGGGTAAGCTTTAAAGTGATAATTGCCGTACTTATTCAAAGTCAAAATGCAAAAAGCAAAACTTAATAAGATGGAATTGGTTGTGGTTGTGTTTTAAGTTATTTTCAAACATTTTGTTTAGGGTTATGGAGCCTACCTTACACTGATGATTCTCAAAGCTACAGACAGCTTGTTCAAATGTGCAGTGGCAATGTCCCCAGTGACAGACTGGAAGCTTTATGGTGAGTTTAGTATGCAAGTGTCTTGTCATTGCAAAACCAGTGACACATTAATCTTAAGATAATAGGATAATTATAAAACATTTAATGCATTTGATTTTTGTTGTTTTGATATGGTAGTCGAAGAAGGCATTTACTCAAGACATTTTATTGAAAACAGAAATAAGGGAACTGATATAGTGCTGCTGAAAAGGAGGGATTATAAGGTAATTTGAACTCTATAGTCACAGTTCTGAAGTGAGTCACTGGTGGCACGTACGACATAGCAACACAACTCCACGTTGAAAGCATTTTGCTTGGTTTTTGCAGAGCAGGTCCTGTCTAGAAGTGTCTCTTTGCTGGATCCAAAGTAGTCTTTATGTGGATCACAGTTTACACAGTTTACCATGCACCCCTTTTCATTTCCACAGCATCAGCTTTTTCTGAGCGCTACCTCGGAATGCCGTTACGAGACGACAGCAGATATCAGGTGCGTTTTGTTTACCACCCCGAGCTCGTTTATGCCTTTCAAAGCTGCTCACCTCAACATCACTTCCATCCCCACAGTGAAGCCTCTTCAGTAGTGGAGTGTCGCTGCCATCAAAGTCATAGCAACCGAGGCTTCTTTTCTCACCTCGTCTTAATGCTTCCAAGGAAATAGTCTCCCGTCTTCTCCACGGTGGCGTATTAGCGTGTTAGATCTCACGCCACTGGTTTTTGACGAGCCGCAGAGGAACTGTCAAGCTTCCCTAGCAGAAAGGATATAACGCTCTCTGTAACCTGCTTGTTGAGTTTTACTGCCAGAGAAAGATGCTGTAGCAACAATACAGCTTGCTCCCCGCAGTCAACGCTAAAGCAGCATGTTCCTCTAACTAGGGTTATAAGACTTGTGTTTTCTCTCAAGGACACTTAGTTTATACTTTTGTGTTGTCATGTATAGTGGAAATGTTAAAGTCTCTCTAGATATCCTAGTCAAAAGCATTGGATATGTTTTCAAAGGTAGACACCCTTGAAAAGATGAAACGTGAAAACAAATGTTAACATTTAGTTAATATTTTAACCAGACAAAACGAGCCTGTGACAACCCTTCATTGATTCTCTTTGTTTTGTTTTAACCTGGTTTCTTATTTAGAGGAATATTTTTGTGTGATTCCCTACTAGTTTTCCAGCGTGTTGCAGAATGTTCAGCCACTCAGGGAGCAGACGTTAATGCTGGTTCACGGCACAGCAGATGGTACGTCACAAAGTCATTCATTATACTCTCAATTAAAAACGCTGAAGTAAGGGCAAGATGACACTGTTTTAAATTGAACTGATGACTAGGTATATTTGTGTCTTCTCTGTCATGGTTTTATCCTGCTAAAAGTGAGACAGAATTGTGCTGACACTTTTCATTTGTGGTTGTTTTTTCCTTCCTAGCCAACGTTCACTTTCAGCATACTGCCGAGCTCATCAAAAACCTGGTGAAGGTTGGAGCAAACTACTCCATGCAGGTATGTAAAGACGCTCACCACCATGCTTTGCGTTTTGCTTACAGTGAAAGTTACATGAGATCTGCCGAATGCCGTGTGTCCATTTGACAGCAGGCGGATGAAGCCCGATGCTGCGGTCATTATATTGGGGTACATTTTTCTTAATCTACCAAATGTGGACGGTTGACAGTGGAGATCAGTGTGAAGTCAAGCTAATTAACCAAAAAAGCCAGATATTTCCTCAGGATGCCATTATGTCTGGAGGGAGCTGTTCCGTAATGAGTTGCACACCATGTCAGTGAGAAAGAATCAAGAGAATCTTTAGTTAGATAACATCCCTGGATGCACAATGATTTTTCTCTTTTTCTCTTTTCTCTTTGCTTTAAAATAGAAATAGGATGAAGATAAGTATATTTCTGCATTTTTTCCCAGATTTACCCAGACGAAGGTCACTTCCTGTCCCAGCGGAGTCGACTGCACCTCTTCTCCACACTGACTAGTTTCTACAGGGACTGCCTGCAGGAACAGATCCTCCCAGCCCCCGAGGAGGAGGACGAGGAGGAGTAGTCCTGGCTTGTCAGGATCTTCAGCAGGACCTTTTGTAGAACTGGATCAAGTCTGCTGAAGTCACAAAAGCTTCTGGTGTATGAACCAAGTGTTTACTGGGAGATGGACTGTGTGTGCTGAAGGTATGACTTTTACCAGGTGTTACAGAGATGTGTGTGTGCGAGGGGGGGTGGGTGTGTGTGTCCGTGTGAATGTGCAGTGTGTGCCAGTCTTTAAAAGGGAATCTGAAGGACGACTTTCAATGACAATGGAAACGGACATTGCCGGCACTATGGCAGCTCCGGCATAGTGTGGCGCAACCTATGAACTGAACTCTAAGATGATCCCTCTCTTGGCGAAGCACATAAGAGACTGCCTCCGTCCCTAATGGGCTCCGCGGGCTTTCATCACTCACATCGACAACTGCATGTTTCTTTTCCCTGTTCAGCTACACTTCTTTTCCCATGTTAGTCTCTGTTGTGGCTGTCGACGGACAGGAGCAAACATGTATTTACTCTTTTATTATTTTACTTTGGATTCTGTTACACGAGGAGATGCTCCTCGGTAAAGAACGTAGGCACCACTAGCTCACCACGTGTGTCACGTCCACAAATAAGTGCAATTCCTGCCGAGCCCTGTCGATGTCGCCCTTCAAGTAAAGAGCAGTCTAAAGGCCCACATGACGTTGCACTAGAGTCATGTGTAGACCTGTGCAAACGCCTTATGACTCACCTCTTTAGTGTAGGATGACATGCTGAAATGTTGTGATATTAACATGTCGTTTGCAATGTCATGCCAACCTGTGTCAACTCAGGTCTTTGCGATACAACATGGATTAGTTTCTGAGGTAATTTAGGGCAGACGTACTGTCGACCATGAACAAGGTGTAAATTGTCTACGTAGAGAAAGGTCATGTGTTTCACAGTGTCACTTCGTGTACAGTAGGGCTCAGTAAGGGGTTTTGCATGTCTACATTTTGTACAGTACAATACAGCAGAGCGTGTACATACATATATTTTTGAGATTTGTCCAATCTCATAGATAGCTTCATCTATGGGCATGGAGTGATTTGACCCGTATGTCTTGTACATTTTCAGTGTTCCTTTAGATTTTGTTTTTTTGTAATGCTTGTTCCTGTTTATTTTGCTGTTTTTAATTGGGTGGGTGGGTGGGTGCCGTATTAAGAAGTTTGGGGTCATTGTCATTGTCCTCTAGTGAAGATTACGAATAAAAATAACACGGAAAATGAGCACACTATGATAAGGCGTGAGGTACATGCTGCATGACACTGGAGCTCTGATTCAGCAGCACGTTCTCCCACTGTCGATTGCTTAAACTCACACGGCATGGGAATGCTCCTTTTGGTTACCATATCTTTGGAACTTGCCTTTACACCAAAAGAAAGAGAGTGTACGACACATGCTTTGTTGTAATGCTAACTTGTGTTGTTTGCCTTTGTCTTTTAGCAAGGATTGTATACCCATACCTAAAGCACGTATGCGACAAGAATAGTAAAACAGGGGGTTCAATTTAGACATCAAAAATAATAATAATAATAATAATAATACCAGAGACACTTATGGGCGAAGGAGATTGGAAGTCAATCCAGGTTCCCAAATTGTTTTAATCTCAGCCCCTATAATTCCAGACAGGATTTCCTGCTGCAAGCCACATGAGCTGCTTCACATTGGATTTCTGCTCATATGGATTGTGTTTAATAAACAGGTTCACAGTGAGAATCCATTAAACTATTTATTTTAGTGTACAAATATTTGCTAAATATACTTTTACAAATGCATTTCAATAAGAACATCTGCTGTAGTGTCTTTTGGGAACCACTGAGACAAAGATAAGGATTTTTGTGCCTACAGTAGGAAGATGGATCTTACAATGGATAACAGATACTGTTTGTTGTTAAGTACATAGGAGGTTAGACCTCAGGAAGGTAGGTATTGTTCTTCATGGCCCATTCTTAATTGAGTGGCTAAGTTTGATTAACAGGGGGATTCCCTGATAATAGGAACCATTACCATTGGATTGGCAAAATAATATTTAAATATTTATGTCCCTTGTTAGATAATACAATTACATATAAAAAATGTGTCAATTCACTTTCTCCATGCGATGCTTCCAAAGATCCACCATATAAACCTTTTTAACAACAAAGTCCAGAACATGTCATTCATTCTTTGACCAAAAACTATATCACCTGATGTTTGGGTACGAGTTCCTCAGGACACCATTGCAATGCAGTGTTCAACCTTATCATGCATATCATGAAATATGGAAGTATACGATGAAAAACATGATCCTGGAGAGAACATGTTTATATTTGGATGTAGATCTCAGCATTAACAGTTTGTAGGTAATTAACTTAATAGCCTTCCTTTCAGGTAGCCTAGTTAATAGTAGACGCAAAGGCATGTAATCAGTTGTTTAACTTAAGAATATCCAAGCCAATTTTGCCTACTAAATTAACATAAACTAACAGTGTATGTGTCACAGCACACATACAAATATTATCATCAAAAAACTATAGTATGTTAGTTTCATATTTTCTTGATAGTTATCAAGTGTATGTTCTTACTGTTTATAAACTCGGGAGTAATATTGGTAATTTATCCAACTAGTTTCTAGGCAGAGAGGTAAAAATATTTACAGTAAATCTTAGAAGTCTGAAAATAACTCTTCAAATGGAAAAATAAATATATGTTTTTTCTTTTTGTAGCATTTGCACCCAAACAATAAAGACAGAACAGTCTAAATGATGCGTAATGTAGGACCAACTCATCCTTTCATCATGCTAACATGAACATTTTAAACACATGAGACTCTTAACCCATCTCAATTGCCACTATGTGTTCAAAGAAAATGCAGAAAATATAAATACAAAAGAGAATACGTTGTTCCTCTATGATCCTCTAATCTTCATTGAGTGCTTCTACAGAAACCACACATGCTCTTCAAGCACCACCTCTCAAGAATGTATTTCCCAGTTGACTACTGTTTGCCAAAATTGCCATTGTTCCTAGAAATTAGTCGTCATCTTTGGACTTTGGAGAACAAGACATCCCTTCTTGGAAGCATAGGCTGAAAAAGGTTATCACAGAGTTCAACATGTAATGACGGCTTCTGGTCGATGCAATGTGGTGACCTTCATCCGGGAATATCTGGGCATCAGAAAAGAGAGCAAGTCAAATTACAGTCTGGACTGATTTGAGAGCATCCATGTTTTTATATTTTAGTGTTGAAATTATCCTTGTGCATAATAAAATACATTCCAAACACAATATTCGATAAGCAACAGTTTTTTTAAACCATTTTACATGGACTATAAATTCTGGGCCCAGGCATAGCAAGGCAGAAACTAACGAAAGAAAAATAAAATAAAAAAAGAGACTTTCTTCTGTAGAAATCTACAATTGAACAGTATGCATTGTAGCTCTAGAGACACATATTACTATAAACGTAATGGGTTATCCTGCCCTCTATATTGATCTGTTTTTTAAAGTCCAGTCTGATTCTCCCTGTCTTGCAGAAAAATGTACCAGTTCTTAAAGAGAACTTTTGAAATATGAGATCATATCGCAGAGAATTTAATTATCACTTTGTACAGCCATTTTTACTGTCAAACATGCAATAATAAATTATTTGAAGCATAGGGAGGACGATGCTTTGAATTAGAAATGCATTACTAAGGTCTCATTTTGTCAGGGGAGTTAAATGAAACTGGCAGTGGGAGAAAAGATTGGGAGCGGTCACCTGCAGAGTGTAGTTAACATTTGATATTGACAGCAGTTTCACCAGCTCAGCGGAATGCTGGAAATGAACAGTGGCTGAAAGAGATAATAAGACGATCATGTCTTTGCAAGGCAGAGGTTTATAACCAGTGTAATTTAGAATGGTTGGCCATTAACTAAATATTTGATTTCAGAGAGCAGTGTTGGAACTACCAACAATGCAGTAATGAACGTGTGTGACCTTTAGGCATTAGCTTATCTAACATATACCTGAAAAGATAGCACATCATATCTACGTATTGAAAGATAGAACATAATATCCACATATTAATATCGGATTGTGTTATTCTAGTGCAAACTATGCAAGTACAGCCCCATACAAATAGTATTATTTTCACCCAAACGAGCTTCAAATGATTCCAATCAAAGATTAAAGTTGAGGACTGAACACCCATTCTTACCATCTGCTGTGCCATGAATGATCAGAAACTTCAGATGGCTTAGTCCCGTAATGTTGGAAAGCAAACTGGAGATCTGTTAGTCACAAGTTAGACACAAATGTTACATCTTGTTGTTTTATAGTGATAATTACAATAAAAAAACATCATAGAAGAATTGTTCCAAATACGCAGTATCCGGTGTTATAATATCCGTTATACCATTGTCTAAGATGAGCACTATAAAAAAGGATATTTAAAATGTATTTGGGTAGAGAGCAGACATTTGTTTGGTATTTTCAAGTGGACACCTTCCATTCTGGATTTTTTCCATCATATTGAGCCCACAACACTTCCAGAAAGCTCAATGGTGAGCAGTGATGTCTCAGACCCACCACTATATCTTCTCTCGGCATGGTCAAATCATCAAAAAGTACAAGTAAACATTATTTATTGAGGTGTGAGATATCTATTCTAGCACATCTATTAAAGGTGTGGTGCATGTCACTTCCCTGCTACAATGTGCAGGGCATTAAATGTTGACCACCTATTCGCCATTACTGCCGCCAAGTATTTAAGTACTCGTACCTATTATCTGATTGTGGCGCCAGGTTCCAGGCATTCCTTAAAAGCTAGTCTGTCACTCATAATGTGCCAAAGACTGGCTTTGGGAGGGTGTTCGTCAAAGCCAAAGTCAAAACTGTAGGAACAATAGCTTTAGTTTTTCTTAGTTGCACATACTTTTCACTGCTCTCCAGGCCTCTGTAATACCCTGAAAACCTGTTCAAAATCTTTGAGTGTAGCATTATACCATATTACCAAATTTGTGCCAGACTTTTTGATATTACATGGAACCTCGTCTATGAACTTTCACAACTTTTCAAATGAAAACAGATAAGCTAGATAGATATTCTATATTTTTACTTGGTTTAATTTGAATTTAAGTACATTATCATCAAGTAAAAGGTCATCACTAAGTTAACTTAGTAGTCTTTATGTAGAACAAACAGTTGTTGTCAAAATTGTCTTTTCGTCAATTTCATGTGCTTGAATGGGAGGAAGGCGTAACCCTAATCTTAACTTAACTTTCGCCAGTCAAATTCCACAGCAATATTAAATGCCAACGGTGAGACTATTCATCCGGCCATGATGCCAAACTCCAGACATTGCCATTCTGTTGTAAACTTTGGGTTATCGAAAACACAAAAATTCTGCCATTCTCTGCATTGATGGGCATTCCTTTGTTTATTTGTTTCATTTGAACAGGTGCTGGGTCACCTCGTACCGCCAGAACAGTTTTAATGCCACTTTTTGTTGATTCTACCAGTCTCTGTAACTCTATTGGAGGGATGGAACACCATTCTACCAAAATGTATTCCCTCGATCTGATGGTGGACGTGGAAAGTGCGGTCAAACATGTGGGTCCAAAAAATCCCACAGGTGTTCGATTGGGTTGAGATCAGGTAACTGCAAAAGCCATAGCATATGATTCACATCATTTTCATGCAGTTACCCTTTGATTGTGCCCTGTGGATGGGGGCATTGTTATCCAGGAAGAAACTGCTCCCTTCAGGATAGAAATGTTTTATCATAAGATAAAGGTGATCACTTGGAAAAACTTTGTATTGTTTTCCTGTGACCCTTACTTCTATAGGGAAAAGTGAACCGATCCATTTCAGAGAATATGCCAACCACAACATAACATATCCGCTGCATACCCTCACTGTAGGGGTCAAGTATTCAGGCCTGACTGTTCTCATGGTGTACGTCACACATGCACTCGTCCACTTTTTGAGAAAATGGTGAAGGATGACTCATTATATTGTCTTTTTTCTCTGGCTGTTCTTTTAATTAATCACTCAATGTGAGTCAGTGTGTATGCATATACATTTGCAAACACACAGAGACACACACAGACAGGTAATACATTAAAAGGATAGCCTGAATAAATGAGTGGAGAAACATATGTAAATGTAATATATGTCATAAGCTGTATTAAGATGAAAAGCTTGCACAAGTTCTTTAGTTATACCAACTCTAACCACTCATTAAAATGACAGTGGGAGTCAAACACACTTACAGTGCCAAGCCAACTCCAGCCACTATAAGAACATAGTAATAAGCACACTGAAAGTCAATCATACTTGGTATTTGCTCTCCTGTTTGGCTGGGTACCCAAAGTAGCGTTCAGCAAACGCGGAACCTGCCAAGAAATGCACATCACAATACATTTAATGAATGTCTAAAGACAGAAAACTAGAGGAACTGTATGTGTATGCGTGAACATATCTATACATAATAGAGGTGGGTGCTCTGCCAATCAAAGCTAACTGTTTGGAAAATGATAAATGTGGGCTGCATCTCTTTCCATGGGACCCAGTGACAGATGTTTAATATTCTGACCAGACGTCTTCTACAAGTCATCCACCTTCATCAGCCTTATTAGGCCAGGCTTGACATGAATCAATGGAGTCAATGGAAGCAGGGGCTCGTGTCACTTGACAGAGCCTAAAGGATTACATAAATGGCCATCAACATAATTCTTCAGCCTCACTGGACAGCACCTGACACACAAAGACGAATGCTGGCGGTCCTCCGGTTATAAGTAGGTCGTTACCATACAGTCTCCAGTCTGTCACAGGAGAAACCGCCACGCCGCATCTGAATGTGGAGGTTTCAGACAGCAGTAGCAGAGTGCTGAGGAACCCTCCGTAGGCCTGGGTGGATTGAGTAAAGCAAAAATGTCTGTTTCAATGTGTTGACAGACTTACCGGTTAAAATCATGACAAATCTATATAAAAGGGAACAAGGCTTACCTGTCCATACACCCCCACTTTGTTTTCATCAATATAAGGTAGCTTGATCAGGTATCTAAGATATTACATGGAACATCCAGATAGTTAAGATACATGAGATAGCTGCAATGTATCCACGACAAAACTTTGCAGAGCAGTTGATAATGAAGGAATTAAGAGAAGAGCACAGGTCATGGAACATACTCAACAGCTGCGATTTGGTCCTGAACCTCAACTGTTCCCAAACGTTAATGCACTTCATGTAGAACCCTCTGGCCCTGAAACCCACTGCCCCGACCATCCAACCGAGCCACAATGACATCATCTGAGCTGACCAGGACAGAGTCCCAGTCCAGGACAAAGCGATCACTCACCGCCTGACCACCAGGGGCACTGTCACTATGAAACAAAACAAAATTTAACTTAGTGGTATAAACAAAGTAAAAGCATGAGTTAAAAAAATTTCATTGTACACATTTGTAACCATGAATAGACCCATGAAGATTTATTCATTATTTTTAATGAAGCTGTATAATATTTTTGTACCCTTAATAATACATTAATATTCAGAGAGATCTACATTAGTAGATTGATAAATGGCACAAACATTATCAGTAGAAGAGGGTACTTTGTTTCCCCATCCAAATACTTCGGGAGAGTTAATTCTAGACGAAGTGCTGTAACACAAACAAGTATATTTGTAACATACTCTTTTCTAAACCATGAGGAACAGATATTCTGATCAATTTAAACAATGTCATCCCAGTCTGCCTCATATTAAGCAGTGCACTTTAAATAAACAACACAAAGTTTCTCATTCATACTGGAAATAGCAAGCAATAATTGGGCGTCATGGATGATCTGGCCAACCTTTTACCTTTGCTGTTGGTATAAACCACAAATTACAAACACCTTTTGTCCTTGCTGTGCTATTAGTCAGAGCGACTTCTCAGCACAAAGCCCATTTAAAACATTTCCTAAACGTGGAAGGACTATTTACTGCAAAGATGGAAGGCTGTGCTGTCTTAAAAAATGTCTAAAATATTTTTATGGATTTTGTATTTGATGTATTCAAATCGGTCATCTAGCCTGGAGTATTTTTTCTAAAATATGTTCCTCCAAGGATTTGATGACTAAAATTACAGAATAAATGTCCTTTTTTACTTGATTAAGGTGTAACAATAAATTATTTCAAAAACTATGACAATAATCCCCAAGACAAAGAGAACAGCCTTAGCACAATCCTAAGAATGGAAATAAACAAATGACAAATGGGACAAAAGCATGAAATGTGGATTGCATTTAAGCTTCCATCTCTATTTAAAAGCCTTTGATGAAATGTAGCACATTGTGCCTAATTGCCAACCCACACTGGAGCAGAGAACCCATATGGTGGGCCTTCTATTCTAATTGCCAACCCACACTGGAGCAGAGAACCCATATGGTGGGCCTTCTATTCTAATTTAATCGCCGTGTTGGCCGGTTCTCATTCTAGAGCTTATTCGCAATCAGCTCACAAAGCTCTGCACCTGTTCTGTTTAATAGGGTTTATCACAGAATCTGTTTGCTATGTGCATCACCACACAGCTTAGCACTTTCACACAGTTAGTGTTAACGACCAACGGGTTTTACGTGGCCTACCTGTGGTAACACGACTTACATAATTCTTGGGCAATAGAAATAATAAAGCACCTGCTGTCTTAGGAAATAATTTGGCAAACGGATCAAACAATGTTTAATAGAAAGTTTGCTGATCGTAACTATTATGATGACGGCACAGACAACGATGAGGGGCAGAGAAGTAGTTTTAAAGGGAGTAAAGCTAATTATGCACTGTTAACCTTCGACACTGGACAATGAGACATAAAAAAAAGCAATCAAAGTGAAACCCATTACGTCAATGGTACGATAGCTACATTGAGGCCCATTACATCAATGGCATTACAGCTACATTGCGTGCTCTGACACTGCTGTACCAAAGTCGTTGATGTGAACGATGCGGCTCTCTCTCCTGGGCACAGCCTTAGGTATGAGAGCATCTCTTAATGCTGTGTTCTGTTCTAGAGTGCTACTCCCTGTTTAAAGAGACAAAGTACAATTACATCACTTAACAACAACTCTTTTAAGATGACAGACAGTGTGGAATATGGTTGTACCATTATTCACATGGAAAACGGTATTAATAAGTGTGATCCATATGAAGCTAAAGCACACGTTTAAGCAAAAACCAAATGTGTGTTCAAGCCAAAAAGTAATGCTAATTCTGTGGATGTTCTGCTTCATTAAATGGCCTTGCCCTGTTCAGTTTATAAACGTTATCAAATACTTCCCTTCACACATGCTATAGACCACATTTCATTCCAGTACAACTTTCCCATCTAGCCAAATGAGGATCAGATCGCATGGAAACTGATTCAGCGATATACATTTGTTGTATGCCCACAGAGGATATAATGATGCAAATTTAATGAGGGAATTAATCAACATCTCTCAGGCAGCGTTCCTGCAGCGGAGACGGGGGCTGATCATTTATCCACAGCAGAGTCCCTGGACTCCTCTCCTTCAGGCCCTGACGTACACTTCACTGCATTCCAAGCACTTTACATTACTTTAATTGGCTGGGTGTGTACTTACAGATGTGCAATGCTATTATCACTGCACTCTTTTCTGAGCACTGTTGGACCACTTTCTTTAGCTCTAGGCTGTTTTATTGATGTGTTTCCTGTGAAAGTGGACTTATATCTGGCTGAACTATATAAACAAATGGATTTATTGTAAAACACACTTTGTCGTATTTATTTATTTTTCCTTTGTTTTGTTCATAAAATTGTTTAGTTATAATTGTTTGTTTGTATTGATTCATGCACCTGTCAATCTATACACAATTTACTCACTCGTCATGTCACCTAGCTTGTGTAGAGTAGTTCTGGGATTTCCAGGACCTGAAATAGGTAGCAGGCGATTGAGAGCAGTAAAAGACACACACGGCTACCAAACGTCTGAGTGGGAAATGAGAGTGATAGGTTTGTGAACCCTGACCTCTACAGTTCAACAAAATGTGCAGGGAGTCTGGGCTGAAGACAGCATCGTAGTAGCCACACTGTGCTTGGAATAGGGAGCATGTCAGGCATTCTCTATGAAATGGGTCCACTGTCGACATCCTGTACAGATGTCTTTGTGCTGCACCTTCCTCAGTACTAAGGAAATAACTAGAGGGAAAGACACAACAGATTTTGTTTTTGCCATTCTGAATGTGCAACATTTAGCTACTCATCACATTTTAGTTGAGGTAGTGCAAACTAACACTGAGAAGGTGTCCTCATCGTAGACAAAGATTTGTGACACTTCCCAGCTGCCTGAGGTGAGGTGTCGGATGTTAACCTCCTCGCCCTTCTGCAAGTGAGAGACAACAGGAAAAATAACAACCTTCCATGATTCCAACACAACACCACAACGCCTCACAACGTAGCAGTGCACTACAGCAAGATGGGATGAGAGGAACGGTTTAAGACACTACTCTTGTTACCTGGTCAGAGATCATGGCAATGTGGTTAAAAGCTCCACGCCCACCGTGTTTTATAGGCATGGTCAGGAACATTGTGGTGCCATCCTTGGAAAACACTGGTCCTTCGTTCTGGGAAAAAAAACTGAGGTTATGGATTTAATAAAATACTCCATTCAGTCTGTGTGATTAAAGAGAGCCTGCCCAAGTATTCAGAAGAGATTGCTGTGCTCTGAGTTATGGCTTGTTTGTCTCCACTGATCTTTATACATTTAATCTCTTGAGTTTAGAAGTAATAACTTTCGTCTTGTGTAGTAAGTTCAATAATAACAGTTTAGCTTATACCTTTAATCGATGCCGGACTCTACTGCATGCTCACCTGTCGATCAAGCCACTTCTCTGATGTCGTCACGTGTTTCTGATCAGGAAAGGGAGAAGTTAGTGTGCTGTTGCTCTATTGCTGACACCCAGGATCAGAACGTTTGATGAACAGGGAAATACTCACCTTGACACACTCCCCCGTAGTGACCACACACAGGGACAGGATGGACATGTTTTGAGCTCGATTCACCCAGCGCACTGCCAATTTAAACTCTGTCACCCATTTCGCCATGGTAACATAGTAGTCACTGAAGGACAGGGACAACACGTTTTTAAGAGGATTTTCTATTGCCAAAGCAAGCAAGCAAGGGGAACATTTGTGTGTTAATACCTCTTTTCAAAACTCTGGGGAGGGCGTAGTTCAGTTGTTTGGGATCCTTCATCCAGGGTTACAACAAGGACCTTGACTGTGGGGTTTACTTGTCCCATCTATTTGAAAATCAGTGAGTAGTACACCAACAGTTAGATTTCTAAACATAGTACCTTTTGCCTGTGTAATGCTATACAAATCCTTCTCTTCTTTTTGGCAGCGCCGTAATAATCTCTATGTCTTTTCAGTGCTATTTCTATATGCCTGTATGTATATGTTGCCCCATGACTGTATTTTAAGAGACCACGGCAGAAACTATTTTATAATGACCCTAAATAGTTAACTGAGGGAATGTGTAATACATCTCTAGCTTCAAGCAAGTGTTTAACTAGACTATTGTTTTTCTTCCAACTATACTCAGACCCCCTAATTAACTCACTACTATTTTTAGAATCTCATCTTTGTCATTAAGATTTTCACCGAGTACTACGACTTTGTTTCTTGCTTAACCATCATATCTTTGTGAATCTATTGCTTTCCGCTCTGTGGTCTGTCCTTACTCCCCCCAGCTCGGTTCTAGTGTGGGTTGGATACAGAGAACAGGCTATTCAACACACACACACACACACACACACACGAGCACAAATACACACACACACACACACACACACACACACACACACACACACACACACACACT